>JAODAL010065695.1:0-18110 GCA_025379985.1 Phyllomedusa bahiana
CTGTGACATCACTGTGTATTACCCGTACGGACATGTGTGTATTTTCCTTTACTGTGACATACTGTATATTTCCTGTACGTGACATCGCTGTGTTTTTATCCTTTACTGTGAATCACGTGTTTTACCCCTTTACTGTGACATACTGTGTATTATCTGTACGTGACATCACTGTGTATTATCCCTTACTGGACATCATGTTATTACCCTGTACTGTGAATCATGTGTATTACCCCTGACTGTGAATCGCTGTGTATTACTGTACGGGTGACATCATTGGTATTATCCTTTACTGTGAATCAGTGTTTTTCCCCTGTAGGGAAATCGCGTGGTATTCCCTTTTACTGTGACACACTGTTTTTTTTTTCCCCGTACTGGACATCATGTGTATTATCCCTTACTGTGAAATCGCTGTGTTTTTATCCCGTACTGTGATATCACTGTGTTTTTAAACCCTGACTGTGAACGCTGTGGATTACCCTAAAATGTGACATCACTGGGGTATTATCCCGAACTGTGACATCACGGGTTTTATTATCCCTGTATGTGCTCACTGTGTATTATCTTACTGTGACATCACTGGTATTATCCCTGTACGTACATCACTGTGATTACCTGTAACTGTGACATCATGTGTATTCCCTGACTGTGACCTCTTGTGTATTACCCTGTCGTGACATCACGTGTGTATTATCCCTGACTGTGACACATTGTTTTTTATTGTCTGTAAATAATGTGTATTACCCTGTACTGTGACTCACGTGTATGCCTGTACGTGACTGCTGTTATAAAAAACAAACACTCCTGTATCTATTTAAGCAGATTAAGGGTGGGAAAACCCTTGAAAAATGGAATAAGTTTGGGTATCCCAAACAATTTAAACCCAAAAAAAACTACAGGTAAACCCCTAGAAAAAAAGTACATAAAACATAACTTTTAATCGAATGAAAAAGAGTTGGAAAGAAAAACGAAAAAAAACCCTCAAATTACCCTATCAAGGACCTGTTACCTCAAAAAGGGGAAACGCCCCAATAAGGGCGCCCCCACTGGAACCAAATAACCCTGTCCCCTTTGTACATCTAAATGAAAAAAGAGAAAAAAAAAAAAAACAAAAACACATATATACAAATGGAGTGCAAAAACAAAAAAAGTTGCTGTGATAAAAAAAATACACAACAATATAGTTTGTGTTAAAAAAATACTATAAAATTGATGATGGTCATGGAAGATAATCAATAACGCAAAAAATATTCAATTTTCCCAAAAGTTTTTCCCCCCTAGAAAGGGGGTTCATCGGGGAAAAAATTGCAGTTTTAAAACAATACGGAAACATTAAAAAAAATAAACAAGAGATGCAAAAAATATAAACCCCGGGCCTTAAAAGGGGAAAAACAGGGTGGTAAGATAGAGAAGGGGTCCAGGTAAGTCATGTAAGACCCCGCTATTGATTACTGAAAAGGGTCCAAGCAGTAAAAAATTCATGAATCAAAGCCACATTATAGCCGGCAAATTAGACCCAATTATATCAGCCTTAGCACCCTTGACTACCACAAGCCCCTGTATACAAACCCCCCAAAAAAAAAAAAAAAAAAAAAGAAATTTTCAAAGGGGTTTTAGAACTAAAAGTTGGGCATAAAATACCGGAAAATGCCTCATGTTGTACAGTAACAGGGGGGAGAAAAAACAGTTAAATAAACTCATAGACCAGAGCAATGTCGCTGTCCCCCCGGCGCAGCTCAGCAGCGCCGCGGACATATAAGACTGAAATATCGCGACTGAGCCGAGGTTTGAAAAACAAAAATAAACATACAAAAGGCGTGAAGGCGTAAGCAGTATTTTATAATTGTAAAAAACGAGCTATAGAGCAAAATGTTTGTATGACTAAACGTTGTATATTTTTTGATAAAACCATTTTAAAAGACCAACAAGAACCCCTAAAAGATATATAGAGTTTAATAGTATAACATCGTGTATATATACCGAAATTTGGCTTATTAATACTAAACCTAAATAGAAAAAAAAAAAAAAAAAAAAATACGTTGGGCAGTAAAAGGCGCTTTAAGTGTACTTAAACAGCCCCCTCTGATTCGAATTAGACGACACAAAATCAAAACTTAATAGGCCCCCTTAAAAAACTCTTTCCCCCCTGGAAAATGCTCCCCGGAGGATGCCCCCCAAAACAATGCGGAGGGGAGGTGGGAGAAAAAAAATGTGCGGGGTTTAATGCCGATATACCAACTTATGGGTGTCCTCTGGTAATTCGTTTTATTGTTTCCCCAAATTTACCACAGAAAGTCCTTTGACAACAACAGTCTCCCTCCACATCAGTCCAACCTACACCTTCTTTTTTTTTTTAGGAGAGGATTTTGAGGGGAAATTAAATGGCTTGGGGGGTAAAAGGCCGTCAGGCCCCTTCCACTTTTCCACAAAAATTTATAAATTTTCTGATAGGGGTTTGTCTCCGGGGAAATTTCCGTAAAATTAGAGGTCTTTCATTTGTGCCTAGTACTCAAATGAATCTTTTTGGGGGGTAGAGATAAATTTGTTTGTCGCAAACTTAAAGGGGAAAAGAATTTTTTTAAAATTTTAAAAGAAACACAGTGTCCCTCCTTTTGGTGTGGATTCCCCCGTCTTTGGGGATACAAACCCTGGTGGACTTTTGGGGACAACGAGAAAAATCGCTCGTGGGTCCATTTTCTTTTGTCGACCCAAGGACTAAAATGCCTCCAGTTTCTGTATAATATCGATATGTTTGTTAAGATGGTGGTGACTATTGAGAAAAATCACAAAATGAGATTTTCACCCCGAGAAGGTTCAATCTCACCAGGATGAATACTTTTCCTTAAAAATCTGGAAAGGGATAAGTCTATTACTATTAAATCCGCCGACAAAGGCGGAAATATTGTCATTTTAACCATCTTTTACTAAAAAAACATGTGTACAAATTTTTAGTGATAAAAAAGGGTTGCTTTATTAGACTCCAATCCTTAAAAAATTTCGTCCCAGCTCAAAATATTCTGGGTGAAGTTTGTCCCTTTTAAAACATTATTCAAAAAGGGACAATTTCTTTTTTCCACAACACCCCCAGGATCTACTTTTTTTGGCTTCCTAAGGTTCATAAGGGGGTTTCCCCCTAAAAAACAGACTAAATTTAGGCTAAAATAATCTACCCAAAAGCGAGTCTCTATGTTGATAAAATCTTCGCCCATTCGTTTTTCCTCCCTTCCCCCGTACATTAGGGAACCACTGATCTGTTAAAAATTGGATGGCATGATAGGGAGGAGGACTTGGGTTTTCACATTGAGTTGAGGCTCTTACAGCTACCCCCATGAAAGGGGGTTTGGGTGCGAAATATTTCCTGGGCCCCAAGGAGTGCCCCCTTACAGACACACAATACTTTGTATTGAAGCTCTTGCGTTTATCCAACACACAATTTTTTCACTTTGTGGAAGGGGGATACCACCGCCAGGGGCACAGCTATGGGGGGGCCCAGTGGCCCCCCTAGCTAATTTTTTTCCTGGGCTGGGGGGGAGAGCACCAAGTCTTCTCAAATTGTATAAAAATTTGTTTAGTAACATCATTTTTCTGGGGGGTTATATTGTGACTCATATACTGTGGTCAGGTGATAGAGAAAACTTTCTTCCCCTTTTTTTGAGAGCCCCAAAGTCAATTTGTGGGTTTAAAAATTCACGTTTGAAACAACGACCGGGAGCTGTATTTTTGGGCCTTTTGATAAGAAAATTATGATGGGGCTTGGAGACAAAAACCCTTTTTAGAAAGCCAAATGCAGGAAAAACCTTCTTAAATGGGAGGTTTCCCTCCACGTTCCCTAAAACGGGGATTTCCCAAAAGGGCAGTACATTAGAACTCCCCCGAAATTGCTCATCTTTAAGTATAAAAGAAGAAGCTGATCGATTAAAAAAAAGATTTTTAGAGCGAGGTTACCCAAAAAAAGGTTTTACTCAGGCATACTCATTTGGCGATACGAAGAAATTCATTTCTTCAGGTTCTTCGCGTAATAAGAAGTGAGTCCAACGTTTATTGGGACCTTGATCTTGCGTTTTCCCATATTCTCTCTCTTATCACGAGTTTTTGGCTTGCTCACCGGGATTTATTATCCCAATTTGTTGATCCAGCCCCCGAAATTAATTCAGGAGAGGGAAAAATATTGGGGATCGACTTGTACAAGTTTTTTATCCCCCTCCCCTCCCTCCCATGTGGTTGACACAAAAACAGTTGGGAATAAGATGTGGGAGTTGTAAAGCATGGGGGCTTTTTGATGTCTTAAATCATTCCATGTATTTCGACGGGTCGTACCTTTCAGATTAAGTTATGCAAATTGCAAAACGAAAGGTGTCATATATCAGTTGGACGGGCAACTAAAAGTATTTCCCTATTTCTCCACTAGGTGGGTTAACCCGAGTTCTCTATGAAAAACTGCCCCCAAGGATACCTGGCCTTGGTGGGATAAGAGCCAGCCGCTTGTATTGTCAGCCTCACTAAGGGGTTGGCAATGGAGTAGTATTAGTGGGGCTTTCCAGCCGTTCCTGGGTCCTTTTTGGGGAGTAAAATGGTGGGGGGGTTACTCCCCAGGGGCCCAGGCCAGGATTTGGATGGGGCTTGGTTTTCCTAAAAAAGGTTTTGGGGCCCGGGTATACAGGGGTGTGTGGTTCTTTCCCCGGGAAGCGGAGGGGGGAGAGCTGAGGAGGGCTCTTCCCCCCGAGGCTTGAGGCCAGCAGGTGGGACCTCTAAAAAGCTTAAAACCAGTGGGACGGGGAAAGAGGACTATGTTGACTGGACATTGGGTCCAACCCTATGTAGAGAGGACGCTACGTGTGTGTGAGGGGCCAGACGGCCAGGTTTTTGTTTACCTGTTTTCTGACGGGCCTGAAAGAAAAAAAAGTGGTGGAAGCCAGACTGAAGAAACCGGGGTGCCCAAGTCCCTGGTGAAAGTCCAAACCCTTTCTACCAAAGGCGGCTTTCCAAGAGGGGAAAATACCCCCCTGGGACGCCCCAAGAGGCGGCTGGGGCATGTGAGTTGTCACAATTGGTGGAGGATGCGGGGCACGGCCGAAGGGGGAAAGGGTTTGGGCGCAAAAGGTGGGCACAAGACGTGGGCCTGAAGTATTTGGGGGAACCTGCAAGTGGTGTTTGCAGAAGATTTAAAAAAAGGCTGGGGGCCAAATTGTGAAAGTGTTGTCAAATGAGAGACACACCCGAAAACAACTGAGTGCGTGTAAAGACGTGCTGAGTTTTTTTTTTTCCCTTGTTGCCATGGGAAAGCACGGCACAATGCGGAAAATGACTGCTGGGGAAGAATAGTGGCCTACCTTGGGGCCTTTGAGCGGTTTGCTGTCCGCCAGAGACTGCCACAGACAAATGGTAGATGCCCTGGGGTGTCTTACGGGAAAAACCCCCCAGAGCTTTTTGTTGTTTCCCCTTGAGGAAACCAGTACCTTAAATTAAAAGATGGATTCTGGGGGTGAGGGGGTTAAATCCTAAACCCAAAGGGGAAAGAGCTGCCCCAGCCCAGCAGAAGAAGGCCCAGATGAAAACCCCCTCGCCCAAGGAGTTACCCCCGGAATGGATGGAGCGCAGGTTCAGGGAGATGGTCGTTCCCAATGGAAACCCGGCTCATCGACGGAAAGAGCTGCTGAGGTCCACCCAAAGGAGGTCAGCCCAAAAACCCCTGGAGTTGCTGGGGGGTGGTACCCCACAAATGGTGGATCTGGACTGTCCCCAGAGGGTCCCAGAGTTACCCCGACACCCTACCCTTTCTAAAGCCCCGACCCCGGTGCTGGAAGGGACTGTGACCATATTTTTGTGCCCCGTCGGGAACTGTGGATCATCTGTCAGGTATGTGAAGAGTTGCAGGTGGAGTTCATCGGGGCCAGGGACTTTTCCCTATTTCTGGCGCTTTGGGAGACGGCGAGGGGCCCGGGCCCCAGCGGGTAAATTTTCCTGGAAAATGCCCCTCAACAGGGGTATGGAACGGGGTTCCCCAGAATATTCCCCAGTAGAACAACCCCCAAAGAGCATGAGACTTGGTGCTGGACTTGAAAAAATCTTCTGCATTTTATTGTGACCATCTAATGGTGCTGTGAAAATGCCCTGGGAAAAAAATGTCCCTTTAATAAATAGCCCCACCCATTCCCTGAGAAGGGAGGAGGGGAGAGGGTCCCGAGTCAGCTGAGAGAACCCAAGTTTGAAACGTTTTAAAAGCAAAAAGGATGAGCTCAGGAGGGGGGGGCCCCATGTGAACAAGCAGTTAAGTTGCTATGGGGGGCAGAGGGCCCAAGTGCGCCCCTAGAGGTTGGGTTAAGAGGCAAAGGGTTTGTGCGAGGATGTGTGTTTTGTGGTGGATACCACGTGGAGAAATGTTTTTACCCTGCAGTTCGGGTGGATCTACTGCGGTTGCCAGTAGCAACGACCCCCTCTGAAATTCTCTTATGGGAAAAACTCATGATATGAGTCCCGGGCAGTGTGTGAGGTGTCTGGGACCCAGTCAGTAAACGTGTGTCCCCATGACCCGCCCCGTGGGTACGGATATAAGTGCAAGTTGCGGGGGGCCCCTAGAGGTTGTGGTGGTAATAGCACAATGTTTGTGCAGGTGCGGTAGTTGGGGATTGAAGCAATCCTGAGAGTTGTCTGTCAATACGTTCCCGGGGGCTGATGTGGTTGCCCCTAGAAAAACAAGTTTCTCTGCTTTTCCCTGTTGGGGGAAACCCCGGGAATTGAGTGCGCCCAGTGGGGTGTGATGTGCGGTTGCCAGTTCATAAAGGGTTTCCCATAACCCCAGCAAACAATGGTCCCTGGTAGTAACCCTGCAAGTCGCAGGAAATGGTGCCCGGGGAAAGGTAGCCTCCATTCTGTGCGACTGCTGTTCCCAGAGAGGAACTTCCTTTTTCAGTGGGCACCTGAAAGGGGACGGAAACCCTGGGAATGATTTCCTCTCCTCAATTGTGAGGAGACTGGTTAATGAGGGTGGCCCCTGTGGGGGGTACCCAGCAGTTATGTTCTGCCCCTTTTGGCCCCATAGAGATTTTCCCTGTTTAATAAAAACTCTGCAAGGTGTTGCTGATAAAAAAAAAGTTTCCCCAGGAAGGGTGTTGCTTGTGCTGTGATGGAGCTCTGCTCCAGGCATGAGGAGACCCCGAGTGTGAATGTACGGTTAGTTACCAAAGGGAAAAAACCCCGGTGAAGAGTCTCAGTTGCAGGGGGGGAGTGAATGCTGTACTGTGCATGTAAGAGGACTGATGAAGATGATTGTTCAAATGGAGTGATAATTGTTTGGAAAAAAAAAGGGGGGCCAAGGGCAGATTCTGTGTGCAGTCTGAGCAGTTATCTGTGATGGGATCCAGAGTGTGACACTATGAGGGGGAAGAGAAAATCATGTGTGACTTGTGCCCCCCTTGAAAAAATTTTCCAGTGTCTGCTATATTTCCAGTAGCCTTAGCGGGGGGTCACAAATACTCAGTGACAGAGAGAGTGATGCTAACAACAGGTGGGTGTATGCTAAAACCCTAGTGAAGGGGAGGGGGCGGTTTAAACCCCAGAGGGTAAAGAGGAGCCAGGGTCGGGGGAAAAAGAAAAATTTTTCCGCAAGGGGTATAGAGGAAAATAGTCAAGATGATTATGTCTGTATTGTGGGAGGACTTTATGTGGGTGTTTTGTCCGACCAGATTCGCTGCCCTACTGGTTGAGAAGGGACTGAATTACCAAATGTGAACACAGGGGTAAATGGTCCCAAAGTCGTCCTACTGCGGGGAAAGGGTATCTCACTGAGGAGGTCAGTGAGGAAACCCAGAGCCCCCCTGGTGGGAAACCCCAAGTGACAGCCTGACCCAAGAGGGGAGCTTTCAGGGTTCAGAAAAATTTAAGGGCTGATTGATCCTAAGAAACAGAAGAGGTCGGGGAGGACCAGGGGGGCTGGTGAGGAAAGAATTTGGGTCTTTTTGATCCTGCAGCCAAAAGGTATAGGGTTTGGTCTCAGGTCGCCCCTTGAGGCTTGGTGGATAGCAACCCGGAGAGGGTGTCTGTCATTACTGCTTGCTCGCTGGAGGGGGGTTTCAGGGCTAACCCGGGGGGGCCCTTCTGCTTATAGGAGACTCAAATTAGTGAAAACACTGCTGTGGGCCAAAACCCAAAGGACCCGTGTATGGGAGAAGGCTACAAGGATGATAGGTGGTCTTGGGGTTTCAGGATATCCCGTGAATGTCAGCAAGTGGGCTGAAGGTGGGGACATCCTTGCAAAAGAGGGAGCATCGTCGTGCCACCAGTAGTAAGTGGCAGTAAACTGTCTGTGGCCAGTTATGAGGGGACACAGGTATGAGCCCATGGCTGAGCTGTTTTTTGGGGAAAATGTAGTCCTGCCCCCCGATAATGGTGGGGATGTGCCCTAGCAACAGGTACCAAGGGAAAAAAAGGGAAAGGTGGAATGTTGGATGTCTCTGATGCTGTCAGCAAAATCAGGAGGTAGTCTCTGGGCTTATGGAACAGGGGGGGAAAAAAGGGGTTTTCCCCGGGGAAAAGTGGGGCTTCCCCCGAGAGGCAAGTGCAATATAAGCTGTGTGAGTCAGTTCCCCCTTTTTGGAGTTTTGATCCCGGAGGAAAGGGTTTTGCGAGGGGAGGAAAACCCCACGGGGTTTATCAGAGGGGGGGTATGTACAGGGCAACTACAAGTAGTTAAAATATTTTTGCCACTAGGTGGATTATACCCGGTTTTCTCTAGCAAAAAGCACCAAGGAACCCGGCCTTGGTATAAAGCCGCCAGATTGTCAGCCTCACAATGGTTGGGCAATGGAGTAGTATTAGTGTGGCTTTTCCAGCCGGTTTCCCGGGGCGGGCTCTTTTGGAGTAGATAATGTGTCGGGTGGGCGCTACTCCCATGGGGCCCGGCCAGGATTTGGTAGGGCTTGGTTTTCCATAAAAAGGGTTGGGGGCCTCAGGGATACAGGGGGGTGGGTTCGTTTCCTGGAAAATGGACGGGGGGAGAGCTGAGGAGAGGCTTTACCCCCCGAGGCTTGGGGCCAGCGGGGTGACCTCTAAAGTTTAAACCCTGGAGACGGTAAACGGAATGTCTGAAATGGACATTAGGTCCCGACCCTATGTAGAGAGGGACGCACGTGTGTAGTAGTGGCCCAAAGGCCAGGGTTTTGTTTACCTGTTTTTGTACGTTTGCCGGCTAAAAAATAAAGTGGGAAGCCCGACTGAAAGAAACCCCCGTGTCCAAGTGCCCTGTTGAAATGCCAACCGTTTTTACCAAGGGACGGCGGTCCAAAGGGAATATCCCCTGGGAAGACCCAAGATGGGGGCTGGAGGCTGTAGTTGTCACACATGTTCCTTGTCCTGCCCGTCCTGTATGTTGGAAAGACAAAGCGTTTAATGAGAGCCCTATTTTAGAAATATTGGCGAAATTTATTACACATAAACCCCCGGGGCTCCCGGTCTCACGCCAATGAATACCTTCCCCTGTGATAACCCATTTGCTTATCCCCTTTTTTGTAAAACGAAGTGGCTCACCATCTCCAGTGGGGGAGACTTTGATCGCAAGCTTTAAAAGGGAAAAAACCCTTGGACTTCAATTTAAATCATTGAAGCCAACGGGTCTCAATGATTTTTGTCCTTTGCCCATTCATTTAGCAAATTGTTCAATTTATAAATATTGCATATTTTTTCTATCGTATTAATATGTGGTATGGGGTTTCCTAGGCTCCATTTTTTATATGTATCTTTTTCTAGTATTTTTTCATTTATCACTATATTTGAAATTCTCTTTGTTTGTTAAATATTTTTTTCTTTATTTAAATTAGTATCAAAAAGCCATATTTGGTATTTATTTTACTAGAACACCTACGTTTTTTTTGATACCTTAATTGGACCCTTTTGTTGGGACCTTTATTGGTCCATTTAAAATTCATCTGGTTAGTTGCACATAAGTATCCCCCTATGGGCTTGTTTTTTTTTTATAGTACCCTATAAAGGCCTTTGTACTGCCCCAACGTATTTTTTTTTTTTTCTTCATTTTAGGTTCAGTATTTAAAAAGCCTATTTGGTTATCAAACACGTTGTATATACCCATTAGAACTCATAGTATCTTATAGGATTCTTAGTTTGGATCTTTTTTTATGGGTTTATTTACAAAATAAATGTTTAGCGCATACAAACATTTTGCTCTATAGTCGTTTTTTACAATTATAAAATACTGCTTAGCGCCTTCACTGCCATTTTGTATTTTATTTTTTGTTTTTCAAGCCCCGGCTCAGTCTGCGATATTTCAGTCATTATATGGCCGTCGGCGCTGTGAGAAAGCCCGGGTGCACGAATTGATCTTTGGGTTTTGTAGTTTATTTAACTGTTTGTTCTTTTCCCTCCCTGTTACTGTACATGCACGGGGATTTTCCCGGTATTTTATGCCGGAAACCCTTTTTTTCTAACACCTTTTAAACATTTCTTTTTTTTTTTTTTTTTTTTTTTTTTGGGGGTTTGCATACAGGGGTCTGTGGGAGCGGGTGCTAAAGGCTGATATAATTGGTTTTAATTTGCCCGGGTATATAGTGGCTTTTGATTCACGAATTTTTTTACTGCTTGGACCCGTCTCAGTAATAGATAGCGGGGATCTGTACATGATTTTCCTGGACCCCGTCCTCTATCTTACAGCCCTGTTTTCCTTTTTTAAGGAGGAGTTTATTTTTCATACATCTTTTTGATTTTTTTTTTAATGTTCCGTATTGTTGTTTTCAACTACAATTTTTTCCCTGTGAACCCCATACTAGGGGGGGGAAAAGCGTTGGAAAATTGTAATATTTATCCGTTAGATTATCTTTCTATGACGCATCATCAATTCATAGTTTTTTGAACATCAAACGTATTTTTTTGTATTGTTATTTATCCAGCACTTTTTTTTTTTGTGACTCCTTTGTAGTATATTTTTTTTTGTTTTTTTTTTTTCTCTTCTTTCATTTAGATGTAGTAGGGGCAGGGTTGTTTGGTTCCTGTGGGGGCGCCCTTATTTGGGGCGTTTCCCATTTTTGAGGTAACAGGTCCTTGATGGGGGATATTTGAGGGCGTTTTTTCGTTTTTTTTTCCCAACTCTTATTCATTCTGATTAAAAAATTATGTTTTATTATCTTTTTTTTAGGGGTTATCGCTGTGTTACCCCCGTACTGTGAAAATCATGTGATTATCCTGTACTGTGACATCCTTTTGTATTATCCTTACTTGACATCGCTGTGTATTATCCCTGTACTGCATACATGCCAACTCTTCCCCTTTTGGCGGGGGGGTCCCGCTATTTGGGTCCCCTCCCGCCCCCGGGGGGGTTTGGGATTCCCCCCCCCCGCCAGGGGAGGCGGGGGGGGGTCCTTTAAATGGCCGCGGCGACGAGTGGCTGGTGCGCTACTCTGGCCCACGGGCCGCCCTACAGGCGGGGTGAAGCGGTCGCTGCGCCCCCTTCACCCCCCCGGAGTTCTTGTGCAGGGAGGGGACAGGAGGGGTCGCTCCCTCCCCCCTCCTCACCCGTATGTCCGGCCCGGTTGTGCGCCGCACATACAGGTCAGCGGGCAGGGAAATGAGGAGGCTGCAGGGGAGTGACCGCGGGCGCAGGGGAAGTGACGCGCGGCTGCTCCACTTCCCCCTGCGCCGTGGGGATCGCCCGGAGCACCCGCTTCAGGGCTGGTAGGAAAGGGGATTTTTTTATTTTATTTTTATTAGTTTTAATGGGGGGCTCTCGGAAACAAGGGGGCACTCCCTGGGCAACAAGGGGGGCACTACCTGGCAACGGGGGGGCACTACCTGGCAAACAGAGGGGAATTACTTGGCAACAGAGGGGCACTACCTGGCAACAATGGGGGAACACCTGGCAACAGAGGGGGACATCTACCTGGCAAAGATGGGGGCATCTCCCTGGCAACAATGGGGGCATACCTGGCAAACAAGGGGCATCCCTGGCAACAATGGGGGCCCCTCCCTGGTAACAAAGGGGGGGCACCTACCTGGCTAACAAAGGGGGCACTTACCTGGCTACAGGGGGGGATCTACTTGGCACAAGGGGGATCTACCTGCCTGTAAGGGGAAATACCCGCTTTTGGGGGTTTACCCGGGTAAAAGGGCATCTACCTGGCTTTCTTCCAAAGGTTAAGCAGTTAGGTGGAAGTTGGGTTGGGGGCTTTTTGAAAGGGGGTGGGATTTCCACACGATGGGGGTGTCCATAGCTCGCGCGCCGCCCACTAAAGCTCCTGCTTTTTTTTTATTTTCAAAAAATTGGCAATATTTTGGGACTGTGACATTTACGGGGTGAAATTTTCCCTGAAATGTTTACATCACTGTGTGAAAAATCCGTACTGTGACATCACGGTTTTGTTTATCCGGACGTGCATCGCTTGTTTTTTCCTGAAAGGGGGACATCCCCTGTGTATTATCCCTGTACTGTGACATCGCTTTTGTAAATTATCCGTACGGACACACTGTGTGTATTAAACCTTTTTTTTATTGTGACTCACTGTGTTTTATTATCCCGTACTGTGACATCACTGTTTTAAAAACCCCGTTTCTGTGACATCACTTTTGGTGTATTAACCTGTAATGTGACATCACTGGGGTTTTATTTCCCGTAATTTTGGGCATCACTGTGTGTAAATTTTCCCTTTACTTTTGACACCCCTGTTTTATCCTGCCCGTGACATCACTGTTTTAAAAATTTTAAAATTTTGACATCACTGTGTATTTAAACCTGTAAATGTGACAACGCTTTGTATTTTCATTACTGTGAAAATTTTGTATGGGAAATTTTTTTCCCCCCCAAAGTAAGTTATCACTCTTTTTTTCTCCCGCATTAAATTCCCCCGCAGTATTAAGACAAAAATGAGGAAAAATAAAACAATTGAAAAACAGACGTCTTTCAAGTCCACAATTCTTTTCTTTTTTCTGGGGATTTCTTTAGATTTTCCCCTGATGTTAAAACACAAAGCTTTTTGTTTTTTGTGTGAATTAAACAGAAACAATTCTGTAATTATAGTTTAAAAAACAGAATACCCGGGGCTCGTTGTGGGATTATCCTTTATAAAAGATAAACTAAAAAAGGTTTTTTGGGTTTTCCCCCTGAGGGGATTTGTACAAAAATGGGACAAACTTTTAATTTAATTCGCTTGCATCCGAATGGAGGATCGAAATTTGCCCAACCACTGGGGCCCAGTGTTTTTTTAAAAAAGGTTTACGCTGCCTTAACCTTACTCCTCAAAGGATACAAAGGAGTTTTTTTAAAAAACCCCTTTGGGAAAATATAGGAAAAAAAAACCGATTTTCCAACTCTTAAGGTTTGGGTTTAAATGAAAAAAGAAAAAAAAAAAGGCCCCAAAAACCTGTGTACAAAAATTTTTCCTATATCAATAAAACCCTCTAAAAAATTTGGAAATTATCATATTAAAAAATGGGGTGGGCTTTTTGGAACTCTAAAATCCCCCAAAAATTTTCAAAAAACAAAAGCGTTTAATTACTATTCCTGGGGGTCGCTTTTTCAGGGGAAAAGTTTTCCCGAAATTTCCCCCTTGTTGGACCCCCTTCAATAAAAGTTTTTGGGGGACATGGGAAAGAATTTGAATAAATTTTTCTTGCCCCCCGACACCCCCCCCGTTCTAAAATAATATTAAAAGAGTGTTTTAAAAACCAGTATGAAGATTTTTGGCACCCTTACATAGAGGTTAAATGCGCCAAACTCTCTCAAAGTTCGGGGGACATTAAATTCTAAAGCCCCCTTACAAAGTTTGGGGCATTAAGCTCTATGCAAGGCAAACCCAAAATTTGGGGGTGGGCATAGAGTGTAATGTGCCCAACTTTGAGGGGAAAAAATGAAGGAAGGTGATTCAAAGTGAAATTTTTTCATTCATTATATTCAGTTTTATAATGGGCCCCCAATGTTTTGAAAATAGTTTTTGTGCGATTAAAAATGGGGGCTAAAGTCCCCCGGCCCCCCGTTTTGTGTTTTTGGCCCCATAATGGGAAATTTGTAATGCGCCCCAAAAAATCTACAGTTAAAAACCATAGATAGGGGTGGAAATAAGAGAACTCATTAAAAATAGCAAAGTCCCGTGAAAAAACTATGGGGGTGATCCTGCTTGGAGGGCCACAGGCCCAGCAAAAAACCTGTGCTGGGCCGGCTCCTGCTTATGAAAAATAAAGGGTGAGAGCAGCCCAAAAAACATTTCAAATTTAAAAGTAGTAAATATTTTAAAAAATCTGGACAAAAATTTTTTCCCCCCCCCCCCCCTTTAAAAAAAATTTTTAAAATTGGGTTTTTAAAACCAAAAAAAAATTTTAAAATTTTTTAGGGGTTTTTTTTGGGGAAATTTTTTAAATTAAATTTTAAAATATTTTTATATATAAATTTTTTTAATAAAATTTTTTTTAAAATAAACAATTTTAAAAATTTGATAAATTTTCCTAAATCACTTTTTTTTATTGTTTCTGGTGGAAGTTGAGAAAAAAGGGGGCATTTTGAAAAGTATTTTTTTGCTGTTTTCCGGGCCCTTTTTTTTACATAAAAAAAAAAGGGAGGAGCCGGCACAGCCCAAGAAATTTCGGGGCCTGTGGTTTCCCCAACCGAGGGGTCACTCCCAAAGTTTCTATCCCCTGGGCATTCTATTTTAAAAGACTTCTCTTATTTTCCCCGCCTATCTAAAGCCTTTTACAAGGGTTTTTGGGGCATTACATAAGCTTAATGGTCAAACTTTGTATGGGGGATAAAAGTGTAAAATTTCCAACTTTACAGAAGTTTGGCGGGAATTTAAACTCTATTTAATGGGGCCAAATATTTCATTTTCTATCGGGGTTTTTTTACACTCTTCAAAAAATTTTTTAAGAAATGGGGTTTTCGGGGGCCCAAATACAAAATAAAAAATGCAAATTCCCAATTCTTTCAATTCCCTTTTGTATCAAAAAAATCTAATTTCACTCAAAAAAAATAAAAATATATTCCCATTATAAAAAAATTAATCCTTCAATCCACTCTTACTATTCGAGGTTTTTCCCTCCTATTAAACATTTAATTCTCCCTAATACTATTTAAAAAATAAAAAAAATACAAATTTACGGGGTTTTTTTTTTAATTAAAGGGAAATTTCGGAATACCCAGGGGGATTAAAGGGGGGGGTTTTGTTAAAAAAAAAAAGGGGGTTTTAGGGTTTTTCGCCCAAAAAATCATATCTGTAATTTATGGGGGCCCGTAAAAAAATAAGCATTTTTTTCAATTTTTTTGGGATTACCTAAATCATTAGTATAGGAAATATGAAATTAAACGTGAGTGTTAGAGCTAAAACAGTCCCAAAAGATAAAAAGGTTACGCACAGCCTTGGGGGGAAATTTAAATTTTCTTTTGGGGGCAATGTGGGGAAAGGCCAAAGGGGCATGTAGTATTTAAAGAGAATCTCAAACACACCGTTATAGAGGATAACTCGATAACCAAAAAAGGTTTTTTATTGACAGGGAATAAAGGGTAGATATAAAAATTTACTAAAAGTGTCAGAGTACTACCGATAAATGTTTCCCTTTTCAAAGTTTATAGAGACCACAACAAATAGAAAACCAGTAAAGTCAAACGATTTATTCGGGGCGTTTTTTTCGGGGCTAATTAGCCCCTTTATAAAAAACATCTGAAAAGGTAAAAAAAGCATTAAAAATTTAATTTTCTGTCTAAAAAAAAAACCGCTTGGTTATTGGGTTTTCTCTTTTAACGGGTTCATGGATTCTCCCTTTAAATAGAGCCCAAAAACAGTAGCCAGGTTTTGGCCCAAAACCCCCCCTTTGCTGTGATTGGCCCGTTGATAGTTTTTGTTTTCCCAAACCCTTTTGAAATTTCCCCCTGGTCGGGCCACGCCCCCTTTTGCGTGATTGGGTCCCGCATTTTTTGTGCTTTCTCCCCTTTGGGGCTGTGGGAAATGAAAGTGAAAAAAGCTTTCTGTGCTTTGGTGTGTTTGGTAATTTAAAGGGCTATATGACTCCTTTTCTATACTCATCTTCCCCCTTTATAGCTCAAAGGGAAAGGATCTGGGCAATTACTGGGAAACTCTAAAACTGCTAGATTAACTCTCCCCTCATATAAAAAACCTTTAAACACTGTTTTTCCCCCTACCTCCTGCCTGATAACCCTAGGGGAAAAGGGAGAAAAGGGATTCCCCGACATTTTTTTTCATCATTTCAGGGTGTATGAAAAACTGTTTTACACCAATGCAAGGGGGTTTTGGTTAAAAAGGGGCTTTTGGAGGGAGCTGGGCCCCCTCTGCAGGGCATCAACCATTGGGAGGAGGGCTTTCAGAGCTGCGACAACCTCCTCCCCCTTTCCCCGCTAAAACAGAAGATGGGCGGGACCAGTCTTCAGTTGGGGGAAAAGACTCACCTGATTTGGGGAGAGAAAACGCCCCTACTGGGGGAGGGAGAACCCACCCCTTTTATTTGAAAACTGTAAAGAGACACCGAAGCCAAACCAAGGCCCGGGGAAAGCCCTTAATGAGAAAACCCCTTTTTTGGTTAAATTTCCGGTTAAAACTTTCTCATTCAAACCCTAGAATCTCTATTGTAAGTTAAAGTGTTTTTGCGGATATAAATTTAAAAAAGTTTAAGATTCATTAAGACCATAGGTTTAAAATTTTTTAAATTTTGGGAAATCCAAAAATCCTTCCTTTTCAGCTATTTTTTTTATTTTGGTCTAAGATATATTGGTTTTTATGGGTTTTTCTGTAAAATACGGTTTTTCCCCTGGTACATAGTTGCAAAAATGTCTCTTCAAAAATATGGGGGACATGTATCTCGGGAGTTGGGGCCCCATTTCTGGCAAAAAATGCGGCCACCCATCCGAATCCCCTGTTTGGACGCAGGGGGAAAAGCGATTTTTAGGCGCAAACCTTTCCCCCACTTTCGGGTTTCGCCTAACATGAAGGGGGGGGCAAGGGGGGCGGTTTGGGGGGGCCCTTCTAGGGGGGGAAAGCGGGGGTTCCAATTACTCCCAAAGGGATGTTTTCCCATTTGCGGCTCGGCAAAAATGCGGAGCATTTCTTTTCCTTTGCCAGCTCCGGGCAGGAAAAACCTGGTTGATTCTGGTTTAAAGACCGGAGGAGGCGAAGTGGAAACAAAATGGAACAGGGGAGGAAACATAGAAGATCGCAAAAGGGAAAACTAGGTCCAGCGCCGGGGGCGGCCTGGAGGGATGAAACCCCAAAAAAACCTTTTATTTTTTGATTTTAAAACATTTTCAGAAAAAAAAGCTCAAACCTTTTAAAAAAAAAAAACATAAAAAAATCACTTTTCCAAAAATCTAGAACGGCGTAAATCCCGGAAATTAAAATCTTGGGGAAATTTCTGGGAAATACGTAATTCAAATTTTGTAAACTTTCTCATTGGTTTTGGCAGAAACCCCGGGCCCAAACAGGGAAAAGGGAGCGACGTTACCCCCTTTAAAAAACCCAGGGGGAAATATTTTACCAAACAAAATTTTAAAGGCGGGCCCGTTTTTAAAATTCGTAAAAATGCAGAAAAGAGGGGTTTTGGGGTTTAAATACGGGGGGCCCTTGGGGGGGGTAACCCGGCCAAAACAGAATAGGAGTGACAGGGGCCCCTTTTTAACCCCATTTGGGAAAAATATTGACCCAAACAAATTCAAAAGGCAGGAAGTTTTTAAAAAACGTAAAATGCAAAAAGAGCTGATTGGTTGAGAAGCGGGGGCTTGGCTAACCGGGCCCAAACAAGCGCAGCTACTGTGCCCATTGAAATCAATGGAGAGATCGGGCAATGAAAACTCGGCTCTCAACGCCCTGCGGGGATGGAGTATGAATTTTTAAAAATCAAATTTTTTTTAGGGGTCAAAAAATTATCTGTAAAAAAAGCTGAAACCTTCCCATAAAAAATAAATCAATCCAAAAACCCAAACAACCCGTTTGTCGCCGAGGGCCCCGGGGGCAACATCGGGGGAAATTTCGGGTATAGAGAATGCCAGGAAAAAAACAGTAATTCAAATTCTGTAAGCTCTTCTCATTGGGGCGGCAGAAAACCAAACCTTCAAAAAAAGGAGCGACGTGGCCCAATTTAACCTATGGGGGGAGAAAATTTACCAAACGGGAAAAGGGGGC
>JAODAL010065696.1:0-18110 GCA_025379985.1 Phyllomedusa bahiana
TTTTCCCAAAACAGGACACCACAGTGCCCCAAAAACTGATATCCATGTCCCCCATAACAGTGACATCAACAGTGCCCCCATAACTGACACCCACAGTGCCCCCATAACAGCCCCACTCCACAGGCCCCATAACAGTGACATCCACAGTGCCCCCATAACAGTGATATCCACAGTGTCCCCATAACAGTGATATCCACAGTGCCCCCATAACAGTGACATCCACAGTGCCCCATAACAGTGATATCCACAGTGCCCCCATAACAGTGATATCCACAGTGCCCCCATAACAGTGATATCCACAGTGTCCCCATAACAGTGATATCCACAGTGTCCCCATAACAGTGATATCCACAGTGTCCCCATAACAGTGACATCCACAGTGCTCCCATAACAGTGATATCCACAGTGTCCCCATAACAGTGAAAATCCACAGTTTTTCCCCATAACAGTGACATCCACAGAGCCCCCATAACAGTGATATCCACAGTGCTCCCATAACAGTGACATCCACAGTGTCCCCATAACAGTGATATCCACAGTGCTCCATAACAGTGATATCCACAGTGTCCCCATAACAGTGATATCCACAGTGTCCCCATAACAGTGGATATCCACAGTCCCCCCCTAAACAGTGACATCCACAGTGCTCCCATAACAGTGACATCCACAGTGCTCCCATAACAGTGATATCCACAGTGTCTCCAGAACAGTGTTAAGTAAGGTGACTATTTAACAGTGAAGGATGCATGGCCACCATGAAGTTGTGTCTCAGTGTAAAGTACTTACACCAGTCGGATTGGATTTGGAAACACTGCAATGCTTCATCTCTAGATCCTGCCATTTCCGTGTACTGCTACATATACAGCTGCAAAAAAAAGTAAGTGAACCCTTTGGAATTACTGGGATTTTTGTATTGACTATTAAAGGGGTTTTGCCAAGAAGTGAGTTCCTTACCTCTTATCTGCTCAGGAGAGAAGAGTTATAAAGGGGGGGGGGGGGTGAGGAAGGTGGGCTGAGAGAGAACCAGGAAGCCAGGAAGCAGAGAGAGTCTGCAATGTTTACTCAAATAATTACATTACAACCAGTTTATTCTGTATACAAAAGACACAGACTCATTCACTGCTTTTTTTCCCCAGCCCCTTGCAAGCTCCTTCATGTTCCCTGTCATCAGATAAGAAGTGCAAACACGCAAGCGCGGCCAGATCAACTCCTGGTTGTGTCTAATGTATACAGTCAGAAAACTCGGGGCCTCTTAGTCAGGCTGTATATCTCAGAGGCTTCACTTTTTGTAATCACATACATTTAGAAAAGTGATTAAATACCCATTTTGGAGGATCCCACGTCAACATTACATCGTGGCAAAACCCCTTTAATATAATGTATCCTGACTGGTGTCACAATTGTGGACAAATACAATTTGAAAAGAATAACAACACACAGACCATTGTCCTCTTCATGTCTTTTACTATGCACATTGAGTAAATGCAGGGCATTGCTGGGGTCCTAAAACATCACTGAAAAAGACCCCCTCCAGTATGTAGATAAATATATAGCTGTGTCCCCCAGAAGGATATAGAGCCCTCCAGTATGTAGATAGATACATAGCTGTGTCACCCAGAAGGATATAGAGCCCTCCAGTATGTAGATAGATACGTAGCTGTGTCACCCAGAAGGATATAGAGCCCCTCCAGTATGTAGATAGATACATAGCTGTGTCCCCAGCAGGTTATAGGGCCCCTCCAGTATGTAGATAGATATATAGCTGTGTCCCCCAGCAGGTTATAGGGCTGCTTCAGTATGTAGATAGATATATAGCTGTGTCCTCCAGCATGTTATAGGGCCCCTCCAGTATGTTAATAGATATATAGCAGTGTCCCCCAGCAGGTTATAGGGCTCCTCCAGTATGTAGATAGATATAGCTGTGTCCTCCAGCAGGTTATAGTGCCCCTCCAGTATGTAGATAGATATATAGCTGTGTCCCCAGCAGGTTATAGGGCCCATCCAGTATGTAGATAGATATATAGCTGTGTCCTCAGCAGGTTATAGGGCCCCTCCAGTATGTAGATAGATATATAGCTGTGTTCCCCAGCAGGTTATAGGGCCCCTCCAGTATGTAGATAGATATATAGCTGTGTCTCCCAGCAAGTTATAGGGCCCCTCCAGTATATAGATAGATATATAGCTGTATCCCCCAGTAGGTTATAGGGCCCCTCCAGTATGTAGATAGATATGTAGCTTGTCCCCCACCAGGTTATAGGGCCCATCTAATATATAGATAGGTATAAGGCTGCTCCTGGTCTTCCTGCACAGGCGGTGTCACGTCATCATGCTGCGCAGGCAACTTGATGACATTCTCATGCCACCCGTGCTGTGTATACTCCGGAGGGCCGCAAGCCTGCAGCAGGGAGCTCTCACTCTCTGCTCCGGGGAAGCCTTCAAGTGTGTATGTGTCCAGGGGATGCGTATACAGTTGAAAAGATTTCCAGTGCTCCAGGCCCACGGCAGCGACCCATAACCCGGCGATGGTTCGGGTAAGCAGAAGTTTCATCTGAGACACAAGCCCCAGATAAAACTGCCTAGTGACGCCCCTGCGTAAATGTCTGCGGTGCAGGGAGAAAAGGCAAGTGAACCCATGAATTTAAGGTCTTTAGCAGCAATCACCTCCAAAAATGTGTTTCCTTCATCTGAAAACAAGATTTTAATAATGTGTAGGAGACATTTTGGGCCATTCTTCCTCAAAAGACCTCGCTGTGGCTCCCAAAGCTGCAGCTGCTCTAGAAATGGAGCTGTAGTTAACAGCTTCACTCCTAGAGCAGTCTCTATGAAACGCAAGGACCAGAGGAAGCCACTGAATTCTTGGCGTTTAACCTTTGAATTGCCACAGTGTGTGACCGCAGCATAATGAGAGGGGATTCCCCTGCTCCATTGGGTCATCAAGACGTTTTGACGTGATGGAGCCCGGGAAATGTCTGTACGGTCAGGACTGGGGACCTAGAGTAGCCTCAGAGCACTGTGGATGTTTGCTCAATAAAAGACATGATCAGTACATTTCTTTGTAAATTTAGCCAGATTGCATTTGTCTGTAATGGCGGCCTAGATCACACTTTATTAGTAAGGCAACACTAAAGGGTTCAATTACTTTTTCTTCCTGCACTGTGGATGTTTTGCTCAATAGAAGACGTTAGCAGTACAACTCTTTGTGAGTTATTAGTTTAGTTAGACTGTATTTGTGTTTGTAATTGTGGCATAGATACGATCTGATCACACTTTATTACTACGAAGAGCAGAAATCCAGGTAACACTAAAAGGTTCACTTACTTTTTCTTCCTGCACTGTGGATGTTTGCTCAATAAAAGACTTGATCAGTACAATTTCTGTGTTATTAGCTTAGCTAGATTGTATTTGTCTACCATTGGGACTTAGATACATTCAGATCACAGTTTATTAGTAATAAGAGTAGAAATCCAGGTACTTCCAAAGGGTTCAATTACTTTTTCTTCCTGTACTGTGGATGTTTGCTCAATAGAAGACATGAGCAGTACAATTATTTGTGAGTTATTAGTTTAGTTAGATTGTATTTGTAATTGTAGCTTAGATACGATCTGATCATACTTTGTTAGTAAGGAGAGCAGAAATCCAGGTAACGCTAAAGGGTTCAATTACTTTTTCTTCCTGCACTGTGGATGTTTGCTCAATAAAAACCTTGATCACTACAATTTGTGTGTTATTAGCTTAGTTAGATTGTGTGTCTACAATTGGGGCTTAGATACAATCAGATCACAGTTTATTAGTAATAAGAGGAGAAATCCAGGTACTTCCAAAGGGTTCAATTACTTTTTCTTCCTGTACTGTGGTTGTTTGCTCAATAAAAGACATGGGCAGTACAACTCTTTGTGAGTTGTTAGTTTAGTTAGATTGTATTTGTAATTGTGGCTTAGATACGATCTGATCACAGTTTATTAGTTAGAAGAGCAGAAATCCAGGTAACACCAAAAGGTTCACTTACTTTTTCTTCCCGCACTGTGGATGTTTGCTCTTCTTGTCTGCCCCTCACCTCCTGTCTCTTTCCCCCTCCTTGTAGATTGTAAGCCCTCGCGGGTAGGGTCCTCTCTCCCTCTGTCGTGCCAATTGTCATTATCCCTTATCACTGTACTCGTTTGACTTATGTAATGTATGTAACCCCCTCGAATGTACAGCGCCCTGGAATCAATGGCGCTTTAAAATAAATAATAATAATAATAATAATAATAATAATAAAAGACTTGATCAGTACAATTTCTGTCTTATTAGCTTAGTTAGATGGTTTGTCTTCAATTGGGACTTAGATACAATCAGGTCAACGTTAATAAGTAATAAGAGGAGAAATGCAGGTACTTCCAAAGGGTTCAATTACTTTTTCTTCCTGTACTGTGGATGTTTGCTCAATAGAAGACATGAGCAGTACAATTATTTGCGAGTTATTAGTTTAGTTAGATTGTATTTGTAATTGTGGCTTAGATACGATCTGATCACACTTTATAAGTAAGGAGAGCAGAAATCCAGGTAACGCTAAAGGGTTCAATTACTTTTTCTTCCTGCACTGTGGATGTTTGCTCAATAAAAAACTTGATCACTACAATTTGTGTGTTATTAGCTTAGTTAGATTGTGTGTCTACAATTGGGACTTAGATACAATCAGATCACAGTTTATTAGTAATAAGAGGAGAAATCCAGGTACTTCCAAAGGGTTCAATTACTTTTTCTTCCTATACTGTGGTTGTTTGCTCAATAAAAGACATGAGCAGTACAACTCTTTGTGAGTTGTTAGTTTAGTTAGATTGTATTTGTAATTGTGGCTTAGATACGATCTGATCACAGTTTATTAGTAAGAAGAGCAGAAATCCAGGTAACACTAAAAGGTTTACTTACTTTTTCTTCCCGCACTGTGGATGTTTGCTCAATAAATGACTTGATCAGTACAATTTCTGTCTTATTAGCTTAGTTAGATGGTTTGTCTACAATTGGGACTTAGATACAATCAAGTCAACGTTAATAAGTAATAAGAGGAGAAATGCAGGTACTTCCAAAGGGTTCAATTACTTTTTGTTCCTGCACTGTGGATGTTTGCTCAATAGACATGAGCAGTACAACTGTTTGTGAATTATTAGTATAGCCAGATTGTTTTTGTCTGTAACTATGGCTTTGATACGATCTGATCACACTTTATAAGTAAGAAGAGCAGAAATCCATGTAAGACTAAAGGATTCAATTACTTTTTTCTTCCTGCACTGTGGATGTTTGCTCAGTAAAAGACTTGATCAGTACAATTTGTGTGTTATTAGCTTAGTTAGATTGTATTTGTCTACAATTGGGAATTAGATACAATCAGATCACAGTTTATTAGTAATGAGAGGAGAAAGCCAGGTACTTCCAAAGGGTTCAATTACTTTTTCTTCCTGCACTGTGGATGTTTGCTCAATAGAAGACATGAGCAGTACAACTCTTTGTGAGTTATTCATTTATCCAGATTGCTTTTGTCTGTAATTGTGGCTTAGATACGATCTGATCACACTTTATTAGTACGAAGAGCAGAAATCCAGGTAACACTAAAAGGTTCACTTACTTTTTCTTCCTGCACTGTGGATGTTTGCTCAATAAAAGACTTGATCAGTACAATTTCTGTGTTATAAGCTTAGTTAGATTGTATTTGTCTACAATTGGGACTTAGATACAATCACGTCAAAGTTTATTAGTAATAAGAGGAGAAATGCAGGTACTTCCAAAGGGTTCAATTACTTTTTGTTCCTGCACTGTGGATGTTTGCTCAATAGACATGAGCAGTACAACTGTTTGTGAGTTATTAGTTTAGTTAGATTGTATTCGTATTTGTGGCTTAGATACGATCTGAAGGGTTCACTTACATTTCCTTGCAACACCAACAATTTTCTCTTAACATATCCGTACCTTCGTTCTCCATTACTTTGCAGATGCCCGGACACATACGCCTATATATACATGTCTGCACAGTGTCAGGGGAAGGTGCTAAAGGCCAGTTTGTACGGCGGCGTGGGAGCCACCATCTCCGTCCTGTTACTGATCATTATCACGGTGGCATACTTCCTATGTAAAGACAAACGACTTCGAAAATGGTGAGTTCTCACGGTTACTGTGTCATCAAATTGAGACTAAGGTGATTTTACCGATACTTACTTGTTGTGACTCTTTCATAACTTCCTGTCCCAGGGACCTGTTTTCGGACAGCCAAGCTGCTATCTGGTTTGACACTGATGACGAGTGGAATTTGTCTGATGGATTGACTTTCCGGAATAAGGGGTGTGATGAAAGTGGTGAGTTTATCCTTTAAAAGGGTTGTCTAGTTTTATGCAAATAAGGTTTAACCCTTTAAGGAAAAGACATTTTTTTTTCTGTCACATTATTTTTTTTTCATCCTCGGCTCCCAAAAGCCAAAAATGTGTTGTCTTTCTGTCCACATAGTCGTATGAGGGTTAGTTTTCTTGCGGTACAAAATATACTTTTGAATGGTTCCATTGACTGTACCATATAGTGTACTGGGAAGCTCCCCCCAAAAATTGTAAGGGCCACATGTATGAAAACTGTCTAGGTCTAAAATTCATTTTGTCACCCATAGCAACCAATCAGAGCGCCCCTCTAATTTTACCAGAGCACTATATGAAATGAAAGGGGCGCTCTGATTGGTTGCTATTAGCTCTGATTGGTTGCTATGGGCTCTGATTGGTAGCTATGGTCTCTGATTGGTTGCTATGGGCTATGATTGGTAGCTATGGTCTCTGATTGGTTGCTATGGGCTATGATTGGTAGCTATGGTCTCTGATTGGTTGCTATGGGCTATGATTGGTTGCTATGAGCAACAAAGTGAATTTTACACCAAGACAGTTTTCATACATGTGGCCCTAAGTGTCGTGGAATGTGAAAAAACGTAATTGAGCCATGTTTGCTGAGGAGGAGTTTTTATGGCTTCTACTCTTCGGTAGAAATGATGAGTTATTTGTAATGTAGAGTAGAGTTTCCATTATGTTTTACTACTTTTTGAGAAAATAAAAACATTCTCTAATTTTTAAGTTTGCGCTGCAGTGCCATATTCTGCGACCAATAACATAGTTTTTCTCACCCATGGGCCTATGTTTTTTTTTTTTTGTCGGCTGAAGTGTAATTTTTATTGATACCATTTTGGGATATATTCGACTTTTTGATCACTTAACTATTCAAAAAGGGGTCAAAAAGTGATCCTGAAACTATAGGCCAGTAAGCTTAACCTCTGTTGTAGGTAAAATGTTTGAAGGTTTTCTCAGAGATGCTATCCTGGAGTATCTCACTGAAAATAAATGTATAACGCCGTTCCAGCATGGGTTCATGAAGGATCGGTCCTGTCAGACTAATCTCATCAGCTTCTATGAGGAAGTCAGTGCTAGACTGGATCGGGGTGAGGCACTGGATGTCATATATCTAGATTTTTCTAAAGCATTTGATATAGTGCCACATAAAAGGTTGGTAAGTAAAATGAGAATGCTTGGACTGGGGGAAAATGTGTGCAAGTGGGTAAGCAACTGGCTCAGTGGTAGAAAACAAAGGGTGGTGATTAACGGTACGTACTCAGACTGGATCCTTGTTATTAGTGGGGACCATAGGGCTCAGTATTGGGCCCTATCCTCTTTAATATATTCATTAATGATCTTACACAGGGAATACACAGTAGAATATCGATCTTTGCAGACGATACTAAGCTCTGTAAAGTAATCAACACAATAGAGGATAATATGTTATTACAAATTGATCAGGATAGGTTGGAGTCCTGGGCAGAGAAGTGGCAGATGAGGTTTAATACAGATAAATGCAAGGTTATGCACATGGGGAGGAAAAATCTATTCCTAAACGCTGGGAAAAAGTGACATGGAGAAGGACTTGGGAATCCTGGTGGGCAGTAAACTGAATTGTAGCAGCCAGTGTCAGGCAGCAGCAGCCAAAGCAAATAGGATCATGGGGTGCATTAAAAGGGGCATAGATGCACATGATGAGAACATTATTCTCCCATTATACAAGTCACTGGTTAGACCACACATGGAATATTGGGCACCGGTTCACAGGAAAGACATTGTAGAGCTTGAACAGGTACAAAGGCGGCAACAAAAATAATAAAAGGACTGGGTGGACTACAGTACACAGAAAGATTAGCAAGGTTAGGGTTATTTAGTTTAGAGAAAAGACGGCTTCGGGGGGATATAATAAATATGATTAAATACATTAAAGGTCAATATAGAGATCTCTACCAAGACCTGTTTATACCCAGGACTGTATCTAGAACAAGGGGGCGTCCGCTACATCTAGAGGAAAGAAAGTTTCTACGTAAACATAGAAAGGGATTCTTTACTGTAAGAGCAGTGAGACTCTGGAACTCTCTGCCAGAGGAACTCGTCATGGTGAATTCAATAACAGAGTTCAAAAAGGGTCTGGATGCATTTTTGGAGCGTAATAATATAACAAGTTCTAGTGACCAGGATTCTGGAGAAGGGTCTGGATACATTTCTAGATGTAATAATATAACAAGTTATAGTGACCGGGATTCTGGAGAAGGGTTTGGATACATTTCTAGATGTAATAATATAACAAATTATAGTGACCGGGATTATGGAGAAGGGTCTGGATATATTTCTAGATTGTAATAATATAACAAGTTCTAGTGACCAGGATTCTGGAGAAGGGTCTGGATCCATTTCTAGATGTAATAATATAACAAGTTATAGTGACCAGGATTCAGGAGAAGGGTCTGGAGACATTTCTAGATGTAATAATATAACAAGTTATAGTGACCGGGATTCTGGAGAAGGGTCTGGATACATTTCTAGATGTAATAATAGAACAAGTTCTAGTGACCAGGATTCTGGAGAAGGGTCTGGAGACATTTCTAGATGTAATAATATAACAAGTTATAGTGACCGGGATTCTGGAGAAGGGTCTGGATACATTTCTAGATGTAATAATATAACAGGTTATAGTGACCGGGATTCTGGAGAAGGGTCTGGATACATTTCTAGATGTAATAATATAACAAGTTATAGTGACCAGGATTCTGGAGAAGGGTCTGGATACATTTCTAGATGTAATATAACAAGTTATAGTAACCAGGATTCTGGAGAAGGGTCTGGATACATTTCTAGATGTAATAATATAAAAAGTTATAGTGACCAGGATTCTGGAGAAGAGTCTGGATACATTTCTAGATGTAATAATAGAACAAGTTATAGTGACCAGGATTCTGAAGAAGGGTCTGGATACATTTCTAGATGTATTAATTGAACAAGTTATAGTGACCGGGATTCTGGAGACATTTCTAGATGTAACAATAGAACAAGTTATAGTGACTGAATAATACCTCCACGCCATTACCTTATATTACCACAACATAGTGACTGAATAATACCACCTCACTATGACCATATATCACCACCATATAGTGACTGAATAATACATGAAGACCGTGCTGATGTAAACGGTTATGAATGGTCTGACGTGACACTTGGTCACCTCTCACCTCCCTTAAATGTACCTGAAGTTTTGCGGCATTCACCATCCGGTTCCGCAGGGCATTGTTTACAATATGTTGGAGCCAAAAGACGTACACTTTATGTGACTCTTCCGCTCTCGCTGTATCTCCGGTACAACCTGCTGATGTCACTCTAAGCTCAGTGGCCACTTCTGTCTGAGAGCATCCTGCTTGAAGCCTGGCAATGGCGAGGTCCTGTTGATCAATTTTAAGGTGGTGTCTTGGTCTCATGATGTCACAATGTGAACAGCCCGATGAGGACTGTTAAATTCCAATTCAAATTGATCCCCTAAATTTATTGGGTGATTCAGGGATCAAGCATCTGTTGGGAATTTTACCATTAACCTCTTTGTTAGGGTATTTTCAGACGGCATCTGTTAGACTGTATTTCGGGGCATAATTGCACTGTAAAATGACCCAAAATATGGCCTGTAACTACGGTAATCATAGCTCTTATAGAGAGCTATGAATTATCTCCGTCTTCCCCAATGCATATTGAGCGCCGGGTTAAAGAAATGACATGTCACTTCCCAGAGATAATAGAAGTGAATGGGGCCACGCCCCAGCGTTTTAGAAGTAAGAGCTGGACAGCACATACTTCTAAAACACCCATAAAGGTACGCACCACAAGACGTCGTGAGAACATACCTTTAGAGATCAGCAAGTTGTGCAAAAAGTACTGAAATGTTGAACAGATGGAAAAGTTCATTCTAAGAGATGGTAGCATTTAGAAATGTTATGTTCATCCTGAAATTTCAACCAAAAGTCAAATAAACATAGCTTTTTATGAGTATTGTATATAGCAGACTCCCTAACAGGAAATACAAGAATCATAACAACAAAAAGAATAAAATATGACAAGCTATCCCATCAAAGGCGGTGCTATACCAGAGCTTTCAAAGCATAGCCCTCCTTGTGTTGCTTTAATGGTGCATTTGTAATGTTAGGCTGTTTTTAAATTTCCAATTTAGATGTTTTTTCTCAATATGGTCACCAGCAGGTGGCAATGTATTAATATTACAGCACACCATCTGGTAAACAGATACTATTGCAGTATGAAAATAGAAAGCAGGAGTCCATTTTGTGCATAAGTAGCAGTCATTTGATAGCTTCCAGGTGTGTATCATTATGTAGTATCTATGGTCTTCTTTATGTATGCAGTACATAAGGCTTCAGCTGTGCAACATCTTCATGTAGCTTTGATATTAATATAGTTTCTCTTGTATAGGAACGCACAGCTCGTCCTCAGAAGTGTTTAAACCGGATCTGGCCAAAGTTAACCCGTCCATCCAGGTACTGTATTCTGATACCATAGCTCTAATTGTATTTGACCAGAGGATGAAAATTCAATTGGGTAACCAAATATGTAATTTGCAGCTCCTGTGCATGCATATAGATAACCAGAGATGCAACTTGAAGCTCCTGTGCATGCATATAGATAACCAGAGATGCAACTTGAAGCTCCTGTGCATGCATATAGATAACCAGAGATGCAATGTGAAGCTCCTGTGCATGCATATAGATAACCAGACATGCAACTTGAAGCTCCTGTGCATGCATATAGATAACCAGAGATGCACCTTGAAGCTCCTGTGCATGCATATAGATAACCAGAGATGCAACGTGAAGCTCCTGTGCATGCATATAGATAACCAGAGATGCAACTTGAAGCTCATGTGCATGCATATAGATAACCAGAGATGCAACGTGAAGCTCCTGTGCATGCATATAGATAACCAGAGATGCAACTTGAAGCTCCTGTGCATGCATATAGATAACCAGATATGCAACTTGAAGCTCCTGTGCATGCATATAGATAACCAGAGATGCAACGTGAAGCTCCTGTGCATGCATATAGATAACCAGAGATGCAACTTGAAGCTCCTGTGCATGCATATAAATAACCAGAGATGCAACTTGAAGCTCCTGTGCATGCATATAGATAACCAGAGATGCAACTTGAAGCTCCTGTGCATGCAGATAGATAACCAGAGATGTAATCTGAAGCTCCTGCGCATGCACATGGGTAACCAAAGATGTAACTTGAAGCTCTGAGGCATGCATATAGATTATCAGAGATGTAATTTGCAGCTCCTGTCCATGCATATGTGGCCAGAGATGTAACTTGCAGCTCCTGTGCATGCATATGTGGCCAGAGATTTAACATGCAGCTCCTCTGCATGCATATGTGGCCAGAGATGTAACTTGCAGCTCCTCTGCATGCATATGTGTGTGACCAGAGATGTTATTTTGCAGCTCCTCTGCATGTATATGTGTTACAAGAGATGTAATTTGCAGCTCCTGTGCATGCATATAGAATATCAGAGATGTGATTTGCAGCTCCTGTGCATGCATAAGTGGCAAGAGATGTAACTTGCGGCTCCTGTGCATGCATGAGTAGCCAGAGATTTAACTTGCCTCTCCTATGCATGCATATGTGGCCAGAGATGTAACTTGCAGCTCCTCTGCATGCATATGTGTGTGACCAGAGATTTAACTTGCAGCTCCTCTGCATGCATATGTGTGTGACCAGAGATGTAACGTGCAGCTCCTCTGCATGCATATGTGTGTGACCAGAGATTTAACTTGCAGCTCCTCTGCATGCATATGTGTGACCAGAGATTTAACTTGCAGCTCCTTTGCATGCATATGGGTTACCAGGGATGTCATTTGCAGCTTATGTGCATGCATATGTGTGACCAGAATGCTGGTTCTTACCCGCCATGCACCGTTTATAATATTTGTTTTTTCTTATGCAGTAGAGCGGCCTTTAGACACTCTTTGATCCCAGGACTCAGATGTAACTGCTGCTGTACCCTTTATAACTACATCTCATGTGACCGTAGCAACTAATGGCTTTGTAGTTACTGGTACCTTAATTTATTAAAACTATGATGCCTACAGTGTAATTTTCTCGTATCTTGACTTCTTCTAGGTGAAATTTGATCGGCCCGAAATCCGTAAGTAATAATGGCTTCCACCCAACTTGTAGAGAACCTGAGGACACAAAGATATTCTGGAATCCAGACTGTGAGAGGACTCTAATGTATTACGTGCAATTATATTTGCATCTCTTCTCTGGACACTAGTGAAGGACTATTGTCTACTTTATGGCATTGAAGACCTATCTTCTGCTCCAGGGTTTGGCAGACCAGTATACAGTGTTGTTCTGGGAGCCATTAAGAACCATGTGTTCTCATCAAACATATTATGACCACCTTCTTTATTACTGGGATATTGGCCATCTTCAAGACATGAAGGAACATCTAATCCACGGGTGTCAAACTGCGGCCCTCCAGCTATTGGAAAACTACAACTCCCATCATGCATTTGTATAATCTATAACAGTGGACATGATGGGAGTTGTAGTTTCCCAACAGCTGGAGGGCCGCAGTTTGACACCCCTGATCTAATCCATCTGCTCTTCAGAAATGATGACCATTGTCCTGATTCTGAGGGACACTTGTTCTGTTTAAGGGAAACTGAAATGCTTAATTTCCAACAGGGAAACTGAGATATTGCACAGCGCCCATCCACATCAATGAATTGCCTTTGTGATACAAGACAGGACAAGATCTCTAGAGAGAGTCTACCTTAGGTTTGAATTATCCTACTGTGTCTCACCAGTCCTCAACAGTCCAAGTCCTCAAGGTTCCTATTGTCTTCTCTATATAGGATCAAGCACTTTAAACACTCCATCTCTCGTGTCATGTATATACTCTTCATATGCTGTATATTACTTATCTATACACACACTGTAATGTAACAATTTATTTTAATTAAAATGATGAATTTACTAGCAATGATTCCAAAAAATAAAAACACATTGTTTTCATTGTCGCGTAAATTCTTTAAAAATACAGAATAAAAGCTGAGTGTGGCTTTCCTTTCAATTGTCCTTACATTATAAGTAATGTTAAAGGGGTTTTCTCACTAAAGTGGTTCACTTTCAACATGTAGGGAAAGATAAATGGAGACTTTTACCAAATACATTGTTTTTTTTATTTTGCTTTGTTAAGGAGATAAGAGATTTTATCTCTTCTGAGTGCACACAAGTTTCTCTTGGTTACGTGCCACCACTCACTCATCTCTCTTTTCTGACTGGTGGAAACTGCTGTCCAGTCCATGGTGATTTCCTCCCTGCTGTGTGTTATCTCTAGGAATGGCATAAAAAATTGAAAGTGCACTTCAAAAAAATAGGAAAATGTATTCACCCAACAGCAGCAACGTTTCGGTCCTAGACAGAACCTTTATCAAGCACAGAAAACAGTGACCTCTAGTGGTATAAGTAGTGCACAAGTACAGTGAAAACAATTACATACAATCGCATATAAGATGTAAAAAATGACAATTTACACATCAGTGAATACTATATCATTCAAACACAGGTGTCCATATTGTAAGTACAAAGTGTCAATATCAAATATAGCGAAAACTCATGTTGAAAACAAGTGATATACTGTGATATACATTGTGAATATCTACAATACATGAAAAAAAACTTTGAGGTTCTTAGTTCACATGTTTTGATCAAAAATGTTTAAGCCACCTCCGACTTTCAACGGGACCCCAATGCAGATGGTCCTACACTGTTTCTACCTCTCCAATTCAGACTTCTCAATTGGGTCATCCGACCTCCATAAATCCAGAGGGGAAAAAAAAAACAAGCTTTTTAAGCATTTCTGCACGATCTAGTAACCTGTGGAGATGGGTGGAGTGGGAGAAAACCAAAATGGAGGGATCCACTCCTCCCTATATAAGTTAAAAGCATATATGCCAAATTTCAAGGTATGGTTCTGCACAAAAAACATTTCTGAAAAACATACAATGTGAACACCAGTGTACACTGGCATGGCTGTGGTACATATACACACACTCCAATATCAGTAGTACACCATCAGCAAAAAGAGCTATCAAACGATATGGAGACCTGCAAAAAAGCATTAATGCTATCTACAATACATGAAAAAAACTTTGAGGTTCTTAGTTCACATGTTTTGATCAAAAATGTTTAAGCCACACCCGACTTTCAACGGAACACCAATGCGGATGTTCCTACACTGTTCCTACCTCTCTTTTGAGTCCAGTTCAGACTTCTCAATTGGGTCATCCGACCTCCATAATCCAGAGAGAAAAAAGGCACCAGCTTTACAAGCATAACACACTGGTCTAGTAACCTGTGGAGATGGGCGGGGTGCAGAATAGTTCTGCACAAAAAAAATTTCTGAAAAACACACAATGTGAACACCAGTGTACACTGGTATGGCTGTGGTACTTAAACGTTGTATTTGTTATATATTGCTTTTAATTTATACAGGGAGGAGTGTATGCCTCCATTTTGGTTTCCTCCACTCCGCCCATCTCCACAGTGTAGGACCATCCGCATTGAGATCCCGTTGAAAGTCGGGGATGGCTTAAACATTTTTGATCAAAACATGTGAACTAAGAACCTCAAAGTTTTTTTTCATGTATTGCAGATAGCATAAATGCTTTTTTGCAGGTTTCCATGTCATTTGATAGCTCTTTATACATTGTGAATAAACACTCCTGTGAATAATAAAAGCAATTGAATGCACATAACCTGATGCTTACTACCTGGCAAACCCTGACGTGCGGCACGAAGCTTCGGCGTCTCCAAAACTGAAAAGTCTCCGCAGCACGTCGCATTACAACATACCTATGATATTGAAGCAACAAGCAGCTCCGCATAATTATCATACGTTATAACACAAGAATAGCATAGAATAGGCTCAAAGAAGATGGCTATATCCATAGCTCGGTCATTAATGGAAGTATCTACATAAACCCTAATATAGGTGTTATACCAACCACCTAAAGGTACAATGCAACCAAGGCATATGACCAAGGCCACATATGTCCCCAAGGAGGGCAAAAGACAAGTCACACCAGTTAAGGTATAAAGACCTGAAAAATGCCATGGGCCAACACCATTAACGGGGGCACAATTGCAAATTGCCAGCGCTTTTACAACTCCCTAGACCCCTATAATTCGAGCCATAAAATGAAACAAATAAATACACCAAAAAGATGCTTGTAAAGTCATAATAAGGCCATACCATAGCCCTTCCGGAGACACCAGGAGCCGTACGCTCGGTGGCACATCTCATTGATTTCTATTCCCCATTTCTCATCTGATTTTGTATATAGCACCTTATTCGGTCCCCTGAAGAGACCATGGTGGGTCCAAACATGTTGGGACATTATACAATGACTACATAAGGGTAAAATAGGAGATTATAGGGATAGTTGGCGCATCTTTGTGGGGTCGCCCTTTTTGGGGCGAGTGCTCCGCCTAATTGTTGAGGTGCAAACATTCTCAGGGAGATACTAGGGTGAGTTTGTTCCTCTCTCCCAGTGGCACCCAGTTTATAATATATGGGAAGGCTTTAATTTGTATACCATATATTTTCGGATGGAGTTTGTTTAGTAATAAGTTGAGTCTTTTTTAAATTATGAAGTAAAGGTTATATTTTAAATTACATGTAACAGTTATACACACTCCATTTTTTTGTGTTTTTTTATATACGATGGAGACCCTGCCGGAGCATCCGATGCCGCACGCAAGAGTACCCAGTAGTAATCCAATTCACAAAAATCTTCATAGCTCTAAAAGAAAAAATAATGAATATAAAGTAACAAATCATAAAAACACAAATGGCACTATCTGTGCTACCTTACTCTGAACGGAATACGTGTACCCGAGACCCAGGTAAAATTCGTTACCGGCACATTTGAGGATAAATTTTAAATTCTAAATTCATACCTTTTGGATACAATGTATCTAACTTATGAATCCATTGTAATTCTTTCCGTTTTAAAGATAACACCCTATCACCTCCACGTTTATTAAGAGGGGCATAATCAATTATCATAAATCTCAAGTCTTCCACCTTATGCTTAGCTTCCAAAAAAATGTTTGGGGACTGGAAGATCATTCTTCCCGGTGCTTATAGTTGATTTGTGTTTATTAATGCGTATCCCGCACTTCTGGGAAGTTTCTCCCACATACAATAAAAGCAATATATGGTTATGCACATCCCAAAAAAAACATAGGTGCAGCACTGGTGCGGCTCTAGTATACATACATATTCCAATAACAGTGGCACACTATAAACTGGAGCACTATCAAAGGGGACATAGGAATTTTGTAAAAAGCATTTCTGCTATCTAGGATACATGAAAAGTTTTTTGAGATTCTCAGTTCACACTTTTGATCAAAACTGTTTAAGCCACCTCCGAACTTCAACAGGACCTCAGGCAGGTGGTCCTGCACTATGATTCCTCCACTATTGATACCTCTCGTTTGGGTCCTATTCTGACCTCCACAATCCAGGGAATGAAGGAACCAGCTTACAAGTTACACTGCACTGATTAAAAAGCCATGTCAAGGTGGGTGGAGCGCAAGAAACCAAAATGGAGGCAGCCACTTCCTCCAAACTCAAACTAAAAGCAATATATGGTTATACACATCCAAAAAAAAAACATTTTTAAAAAAATTAAAACAAGGTGCAACATGGTGGGCTGTAGTATACTACATATTCCAATAACATGGCAATAAACATGGTTTAAGAAACTCCGAACTTCAACGGAATCTTTTAATCGGTGCAGTGTAACTTGTAGGGGTTCTTTCTTTCCCGGATTGTGGAGGCTAAAGGGGCCCCAAAAGAGGGGGGAAATTTGTGTAAAATCTAGTGTAGGCCCACCTGCCTTGAGATCCATTGAGTTCGGGTGGTTAAACAGTTTTGTAAAAAATGTAAAATGAGTTTCCCCAATTTTTTTTCAATATCCGATACAGAAATGTTTTTTTTCAAAATTCCTATGTCCCCTTTGATGTGCTCCAGTTTTAGTGTCCCCTGATTTGGAATAGTATCCCCACATCAATGTCCCACAAGGGCAATTTAGTACTTTTACACACGCTACGACTGTTGAAAAGGGTTAAATTTCTACCTTTTTTGGTTTTTGGGGTGTCAATATATTGCCCCTATCAATTTTTACAAAAGGAACAATTAAACAGGGAAAACATCCAATTTTTGGATCTTTAAAAAAGTTTAGGGGGTATCAAACATACTGGAAAACCCTAAAGAAGCATTAAAGCTATCTACCAATACATGAAAAAAACTTTTTGGGGTTTTAGTTTAAAGTTTTGATCAAAATGTTTTAAACCCCCTCCGACTTTCAAAGGGTCTCAATGCAGGTGGTCTATCTATTTTTTTCCCCTCATTTGAGTCCAATTCAGACTTCTCTTTTGGGCAACAACCTCCCTTTTGCAGGAAAGGAAAAAAAACACCGTCTTATAACATACGGCACTGAATAAAAGCTGTGGAGGTGTTTGGGAGCAAAGAACCAAAATGGAGGGATCCCCTTCCCGATCAGTTAAAAGCAATATGTGCCAAAGCAACGTATGTTCTGCACAAAAAAAAAATTTCTGAAAAAAACAATGTGAACCCGGGGCCCCTGGAGGGTGTGGCATCTTACACACATTCCAATTCAGTGGCACACCCCGCTTAAGAAAGTTTTCCCCTACCAAATT
>JAODAL010065697.1:0-18109 GCA_025379985.1 Phyllomedusa bahiana
TTAACAAAGGAGAGGGGGGGTCCTTTAAACTGTAGATAAGAAAAAGCCAATTTAAGAGGGTTTATGTTGGGTTAAGGAATGTGTACACCCCCACCCCGTTAAAAAAAATTGAGTATGTGGAATAAAACTTAAGCGAAACTCTTTTCTGAGAAAGTGTTTAGACAGTTTAAATTTTTCTCTTCACGTGCCCAAAAAATTTCTAAAGATTTTGGTTCCCCCCGTGGAAAGTTTTGAGCCTTTTTTTGCCCTTCCCTTTTACAAAATGTGTACGGAAAGGAAAGGAAAATGCCCTTGGGGGTTTTTAGCACAGGCCCTTGGGGGAAAAAAGACCATTGGAGCCCACTCTGCAAGACGGACCCGGCTGCAAGGGGAGGGGCCTTCCCCGTTTTCGGATTAGTTTTTCAGCCCCAATTTCGCTGGAAAAAAAAAGCGGAAAATTGTAGTCGGGACACTCCCCCTCCTTTTGGTCCATTGACATTCCCCCCGCCCTTCTTTCCCCAAAATTTCTGCCTTTAACAAAGCCCCTCAGGGTTCAGGTTTCTTCCCCCTCCTGCCGGAATTTAAAGTCAAATCGCTGCGCCCGTTTGTGTTTTTTCATCCAGCCACCTTACTTCCCCTTTTTTTTTCAAAAGGGGGGAATGAGGATGGGAAAAGGGAAACGGAAAGAATCCTGACCTGAAAAAAGCCATGATTGCTTTAAGTCGTGAAGATGGAGATTTTCATTTGAACCCGGATATGGGTTCTTTTTTTTGGGTGGGGGCCCCCGATTTGCAGACAGTTTCAGGACATATCACACGGATATCCGTACCCCATCACCCCGCCAGTGTTGGGGGAAGCCAGAAGTTTGCCATTGCATAAGTCAGCCCCCAAAAAACGGGGCAGCAAGACCCTTTTTTAGAGGGCAAAACAGCCAAATATTTAAGGAATCAAGATACCTTTCCCATGGACTTTTGGGGGCCCATTTGGGGGAAGGGACGAGGGGTTTCTCACGGTGGGGGGAAACCCCAAATTAAACATGGACCCAAAACCATTCAGGGCCTGATGGATGCAATGCTGCTGCCACGGACGTTGGGTAAACTAAAAATCAAAAACCCCTTTGGGGAAACTGAATTTCAGAAGGGCGAAACCACTTGGTGACCAAGAGCCACACAGGCCGCAGGAGGTGAGAAAGGGGAAGGGAAGTCAGCTGTCAGAGGTGAAAAAAAGGAAAGGAAAACTCGGGACCCAAACCCCGCAAGGGGGGATTGCTGGCCAAGATGTAGGAACAAGCTTCCCCTGGAAAAAAAGAAAAGGGAAAACTTTGGAAAAAAAAAGGAAACCCAAAAAGAATAAGAAAAACGGGTAATTTGGGGAAGGGAGGGACCCTGTTGCCACGGGCCCCTATAAAACCCCGCGTTTGTGCAATGGGCAAATGGAAAGGACTCTGGGAAAACACGGCGCTTTAAAAAAAGGGGAAAAGAGACATCAAGCCCGGGGGCCCGGACAGCCCCGGCCCCTAGCTTGGTTAAAAGTTTAGGAACCCCGCCCCGGGGGGGTAGTTTTGCTCTCTTTTCCCTATGAGATCCCCGTTAGGAAGTTTCCCCAAGGCTTTGGTGCATATTTCCCTAGGAGTTGTAGTACAAAAAAGATGCTATTACCTCTTATGTGACTACAGTGGTTTTTAAAAGTAGTCCCCAATGCATTCTGGTTTTCCATTCCAGATCCCGATTAAGGGGCATTGCTGCTCAACTACAGCCGGAGACTGGGGTTTTTTCTTTAAAAGTTTTTGTTAAAACCCTAAAGCCGAGGTTTTTTAGGGCCGACCAAAATTCCCGCTGACCAGACCACATCTTCAAGGGGGGGGAGGGAAAACCCAACTGGAAACCACTCGGGCAGACTGGCCCGATGGGCCCCCGCCCCCCGGAATGAGGGGAGATGCTCAAACCCCCCGGGGATGATGGGGAAAAAGCTGCGGTTTTTCTGATGTTAAGTGTTGTGTTTCTTTAACTTTGGTCGAACCCCTGAAAATATTGGGGTTTGGGGGATGAGTAATTTGGGGACCCTCTTGCTATTATTTGGGGGGCTGTGGGTTTTTTGGGGCCCCAGGGAAAGACTATGGGGTTTTAAAACCAAGACTGCCTTAAAGAAAGGGAAAAACAAACCAGGAAAAACCACTACTCACTAGGGATGTTAGGTTTTTTAAAAACTGGAAACCCGTCGAGGGAAAAGGAGGTACCAGGGGAAAGATGCCCCCAAAAAGCTACCCATTTAAGACCCCCAGGAGACTGGATGGAGTTTTATTTTTTCCTGGGAGTCCAATTTTATTGAGGGGGAGGGGGGGGTCAGAAGAAAAGTGACACAATCGAACCCCGGGGGGGAGAAGGAAAACCCCCCCAAAGTGCAGCTTCGCCCCCCCTGTTTTATATCGGTTCTAAGGAGGCCCCAAAGGGGGGGCCCTATTAGTTTAAAAGGGAAGGGGGCCAAGTGGGCCGGGGGGGTTTTTAAAACTCTGCCCACTGAAAATCACTGTCCACCCAAAAGGAAAACCGCTTTTACTTTTATCCCGATAAACAGGACCCCCATTGGGGGAAGGTTTAAATGTGGCCATTAGGAAGCTGTTTTTCTTTTCCCGAAAAATTAAAACTTAATCAAAGGGATAGATCCCCCCCCTGGGGGGCAGTGGTTTACTTTATGGTTTAAGGGGGTTGGGGAGGGAATGCTTGCCCAGATAGGGTTTTCCATATTTTATTGTGTTTTTAATTCTTTTCTCTAATTGTCTGTTTGTTCTCCCTTGTTTGAGGAAACTTTTGGGGAAAGCCTTTGGGCCAACTACCCCCATCATGATGGAAAAGTTTTTTTCCCCCGGGCCCGGCCATATGGACGGGGACACTACCCAAAAACCCTTCACGCCCCAAAGCCTGACCCCCTATGTTTAAAGTGGACATTTTAAAACACCCATTTCCCTGGGGGACCATTGACTTCCAAAAAAGTGCTCCGGGGGAAAATCCCTCTCTCTCCCCTCTGCAACCCCCACGTCTCATCAAAGAATTAGACCATAGAGGTGTAGGGTTTAGCTAAAGGGGGTACCCGGGGAAATGGGGCCGCCCTTGTGGGGCGAATTTCTTCCCCAAAAAAAGGAAAAAAATAGGGAAAAAAGGATAGGGAGAGATAAAAATTTAGAAAAAAAGTCTCAAGGGGGGGCTGTTGTGGATGGGAACAAAGGGTTTTATATAAGTGGATCCCTTTTTGTCTCTATTTTATGTATTTTTTTTTATAAAACCTCAAAAAATATATAATTTTATATAAATTTATATATTTTAATATATATATATATATTTTATATTTATATTATTATTTTATAAAATAGGCACACACCTTTTAAAATTTCGCATGTAAAAGTGTAGGTATTTTCTTTTGGCATTAATGTGTTTTAAAAAAAATTTGGGCCCCCCGTAAGTATTTTAAAGATCGTGTTGGGAATTTCCAAAGATGGCGGCCCATCAGAAGTTAAAACCCGTGTTCAGACATTCCCGAAGCTGTGAGGAGTGGGGCCATAGATAAAAGGCGTGCCAATTGCCCTTAAAGCCCGCAAAATGTGATGCCTTTTTTATCTACTTTTATTTTCAAAGAGGTATTTAAAAAAACCCCCATTTTGGAATAAAAACAGAAAGCACTTTCCCTTTTGCAGCAAGGCATGTTTTTGATTTGTTTTCTCGGTGCACCTTTTGTTATTTTTAAGATAATTTGAAGGACAGGACAGGATAGCCCCTTTGAGGCTACTTTCTATTTCAACTGCAGCAGCAGAAGAGTGAGTGCAGCTCTGGAGGATAATACAGGATGTAACTCAGGATTAGTACAGGATAAGTAATGCATGTACAGTGACTGCACCAGCAGAATAGTGACTGCTGCTCTGGAAGGATTAATACAGGATGTAACTCAGGATCAGTACAGGATACAGTATTGTATGTCACAGTGGACTGCACAGACAGAATAAGTGAGCGCAGCTCTGGAGGATAATACAGGATGTTAACTCGGGATCAGTGCGCGGATAAGTATGTATGTACAGTGACTGCACACTGCAGAATAGTGAGCGCAGCTTCTGGAGTATAATACAGTGATGTAACTCAGGATCGTTAAGGATAAGTAATTGTATGTTCACAGTGACTTGCCCAGCAGACATAAGTGAGCGCTGCCTCTGGAGGATTAATACAGGACTGTAACTCTGGATCAGTACAGGATAAGTACGATGTAATGTACAGGTGAACTGCACCAGCGACAGATAGGTGAGGGCAGCTCTGGAGGATAATACTGGGATATAACTCAGGATCAGTACAGGATTAGTAATGTATGTACAGTGACTGCACAAACAGAAATAGTGAGGTGAGCTCTGGTGGATTAATACAGGAGTAACTCAGGATCAGTACAGGATAAGTAATGTATGGACAGTCGACTGCACCAGCAGAATAGTGAGTGGCAACTCTGAAGGATAATACAGGATGAAACTGAGGATCAGTACAGGATAAGTAATGTATGTCAGTGACTGCATTAGCAGAATAGTCAGATGCAGCTCTGGAGGATTAATGCAGAGGTAACTCAGGATCAGCTACTGGTTAAGTAATGTATGTACAGTGACTGCACCAGCAGAAATTGTGAGTGCAGCTTGGAGGATATTACAGGATGTAACTCAGGATCAGTACAGGATATGTATGTATGTACAGTGACGTGCACCAGCAGAATAGTGAGTGCAAGCTCTGGAGGATAATACAGGGATGTAACTCAGGATCAGTACATGGATAAGTAATGTATGTACACAGTGACATGCATCAGCAGAATAAGTGAGCGCAGGTTCTGGAGGATAAGTACGAATGTTAACTCAGGATCAGTAACAGGATATGTATGTATGTACAGTGGAACTGCATCAGCAAGAATATGTGTGCGCAGCTCTGGAGGATAATACAGATTGTAATCAGGATCTGGTTTCAGGACTCATGTTATGTATGTACAGTGACATGCAACAGCAGAGTAGTAGTGCAGTCTTGAGGGAATAATACAGATTGTTGTTACTCAGGATCAGTTCGGTAAGTCAATGTATGTACACAGTGAATGCTCACCGCAGAATAGTGAGTGCAGCTCTGGAGGATAATACAGGATGTAAGTGTCCTCTCGGGTCGGTCTTAGCCACCCCCCACTGCTTGTCAGCACACAAAGGATAGCATTTTGCAGTACCCCCAGTCGTGGACTCCCCGCAGCCCCTTCCTCCTGTCAGTCAATGGCTCTGACTGTGGAACAGGAAGTCGTTTGGCTTTTTTGTTACTTCATACAAATAAAAAAAGGAAAATCCCCTGAGCGGGGAGGGACGGGGGGGGGGTGGGTCTCGCTGCCATTTACTATGGAAAACTTGTGCCTGAGAGGAAATTACGCGTAGCTCTTGATATATGAAGGACCCTGAGCTGCGCTCAAGCTGAGGGGACCGATCCTCCGTGCACAGAGCCCCAGAGGAGGTGCAGCGCTGCCGCTTAAAGAGACAGCAACCTGATAAACGTCAGTGGGACTGCAGGTGACATCTACTTCATTATCTGTGGTGTTAATAGATACTGCCAGGTGCTTTATACCCCATATACTGTGGTGTTACATGGGATGCAGGGGACATCCGCACTCCATGTATCCTGTACCTTAGGGTACAACAGCCGCTTACGCTCATATGGCCACCGCACCCTGAGGCCGGGCCGTGCAGTTACAGTAGTTGGGGATGTTTTTCGTACGGGGGTTGTGGGGAGAACGCTGAGTGACTACCGAGGTTTCCTTTATGATGACACTATTTCCAGCAGGTGCCCCCGCCGTGCCCCCGGTGCTCCCCTGCGGTGCGTGTGATTCATGCGTCCCTCCACCCAGGTCTATGCCCGCCCGCAGCTTCCAGACGAGGCCCAGGACACAGCCGCCCCCCCGCACCTCGTCACTAGAAACCAGGCCAGCTCCCGGCCAGCCGGCGACGCCGCAGGTAGGTCTTGATGTGTGGCATGGCTCTGCTGCGCCCGGAGGTCTCCGCTCTCCACTTGCTGTGAAGAGAGGAACGGGGCGATTGTTAGAAGGAGCCGGTGGTAACCTAGTCGCTGACTACCCTGGCCCCGTGCACGCTGACCCTGCGGGGTCAGAGCAGGCAGCGGTGGCCTGAGCTCTGCATGGGAGCTGCGTACACCGCTCCAAGAGCGGAGAAGGCCTTAAAGGGGGCTCCCACCACAGACAGCATCACTGACAGGTGCGGGGCCCAGGGCTGGGACCCCGGAAGGTGTCAGCTCAGAATGGAAATCAGGCCTACAAGCCTCTCCATTCTGTTCTATGGCAGGTCTGAGTGGAAAAGAATGGAGAAGTGGGTGCAGTGCCGACGGCTCGGAGGACTTCATGACCGACACTTTGGTTCCCGAATGGAGGAACGCGGGGCTGGACTCCGACTAGGGGACCGGCAGTGGACGGCACCTAGCAGGCTGCGAGGGCAGATCCGACTGATGTGGTGGGAGCCCCCTTTAAGCTCGCACAAGTCAGGGCAGCGCTCTAATTATACAGGAAATGACTCATCCCACCATAGCGGAGCGCCACCTACTGGAAGTAAGAATGGAGCCAGGGCTGCTTCTGCGCGGTCTGGATACCGTACGGCAGGGACCCGCCAGCTGCAAAAGAGAAGAAGAGTGAAGACGGCAATCACCGGAGAGCACCGCCCGGGAGGGCACAGCCCAAACCAGCGGCCCCAACCTGCCCGACCCGGGGGACACAGACAAGGAGCAGAAGACGGCAATCACCGGAGAGCACCGCCCGGGAGGGCACAGCCCAAAGCAGCGACCCCAACCTGCCCGACCCGGGGACACAGAAAGGAGAGAAAAGATGGAAGACGGCAATCACCGGAGAGCACCGCCCGGGAGGGCACAGCCCAAAGCAGCGACCCCAACCTGCCCGACCCGGGGGACACAGACAAGGAGCAGAAGAAGAATGAAGACGGCAATCACCGGAGAGGGCACAGCCCAAACCAGCGACCCCAACCTGCCCGACCCGGGGGACACAGACAAGGAGCAGAAGAAGACAGCAATCACCGGAGAGCACCGCCCGGGAGGGCACAGCCCAAACCAGCTGCCCCAATCTGCCCGACCCGGGGGACACAGAGAAGTCATCTCCATAAAAGAGCCCACCCCCAGCCAGGACGGCACCTACCAGGGTATCCCTCCAGACTGGTCCGGACATCATCCACACACGGGTACATCTGCAAAGAGACAGACGGCAAATAAGTCAGCACCAGCAGAATAGTGAGTGTGTTGGGGATAATACAGGATGTAACTCAGGATCAGTACAAGAATAAGTTAATGCATGTACAGTGGGACTGCACCAGCAGGATATAGTGAGCGCTAGCTACTGGGGGATAAATAATCAGGATGTAACTAGGATTCAGTTACAGGATAAGTTTAATGTATGAAGTGAAATGCACCAGCAGATAGTGAGTGCAGAGCTCTTGAGTATAATACAGGAGGTAACTCAGGATCAGTACAGGATAAGTATTGTATGAACACAATGACTGACAACATGCAGATTAGTGAAGGCGCGGCTTGGAGGATATTTAAAGGATGTTATAGGAATAAGTACAGGGATTAAGTAAATGTATTTACAGTGACTGCACCAGCAGAATAAGTGAGCGCAGTCGGAGGATAATACAGGATGTTAACTCGGATCAGTACAGGATATGTAATGTTTGTACGTGACTGCACCAGCAGAATAGTGAGTGGAGCTTCTGGAGGATAAATACAGGATGAAACTCAGGATCAGTACAGGTAAGTAATGCATGTACAGTGACTGCACCAGCGAATATGTGTTGAAGCTTGGAGGATAATACGGATGTAACTCAGGATCAGTACAGGATAAGTTATGTATGTTCACAGTGAGCTGCACCAGTAGAATAGTGATTTGTGCAGCTCTGGGGGATAATAAGGATGTAACTCCAGGATCAGTACACAGGATAAGTAAGTTGGACTGTGACTGCATCAGCAGAATATGAGCGCAGCTCTGGAGTATAATACAGGATGTAACTCTCAGGGTCGAGTAACAGGATAAGTAATGTATGCACTGTGACGACTCCAAGCATGAATTAGTGAGTGCAGCTCTGGAGGATAATACAGGATGTAAAACTACAGGATCGTACGGGTAAGTAATGCTGGTTACAGTGATGCACCAGCAGAATAGTGAGTGAGATCTGGGGTATTAATTCAGGATTGTTACTCAGGATCTGTACAGGATAAGTAATGTACGATAAACAGTGACTGCACCAGTAGAATAGTGAGTGCAGCTCTGGGCGTGATTTAATTTCAGGATCGTATCGCAAGGAATCAGTACAAGTTAAGTAATTATCAAACCCCCCAAACCCCACACAAAAAAAAAAACAAAAAAAAAAAAACACCCCCAACCCCACCCCCCCCAACACACACACACCCAACCAAAAAAAAAAAAAAAAAAAAAAAAACAAAAAAAAAAAAAAAAAAAAAAAAAAAAAAAAAAAAAAAAAAAAAAAAAAAAAAAAAAAAATAAAAAAACAAAAAAAAAAAAAAAAAAAACACAGAAAAAAACAAAAAAAAAAAAAAACAAAGAAAATAAAAAAAAAAAACAAAAATAAGAAAAAAAAGAAAAAAAAAGGACAAACCACCCCACACAAAAAAAAAAAAAAAAAAAAAAAAAAACCCAACAACCACCCCCCCCCCCCCCCCCCCCCCCACCCCCCCCCCCCCCCCCCCCCCCCCCCCCCCCCCCCCCCCCCCCCGCCCCCCCCCCCCCCCCCCCCCCCCCCCCCCACCCCCCCCACCCCCCCCCCCCCCCCCCCCCCCCCCACACCAACCCCCCCCCCCCCCCTCACACACAAAAAACACACACCCACCCCACCCCCCCACCCCCCCCCCCCCCCCCCCCCCACCCCCCCCCCAAAAAAAAAAACCCCCCCCAAAAAAAAAAAAAAAAAAACAAAAAAAAAAAAAAAAAAAAACACAAAAAAAAAAACAAAAAAAACAACACACACCAAAAAAAAAAAAAAAAAAAAAAAAAAAAAAAATAAAAAAAAAAAAAAAAAAACAAAAAAAAAAAAAAAAAAAAAATAAGTAATGTATGTACAGTGAATGCATTAGCAGAATAGTGAGCTGCAGCTCTGGAGTATAATAAAGGATGTTACTCAGGGTCAGTACTGGATAAGTAATGTTATGCACAGTTGACTTGCACCAGCAGATTGTGAGTGGCAGCTCTGGAGGATTAATACAGGTGTAACTAACGGGTCAGTACAGGATAAGTAATGTAATGCACAGTGACTGCACCTGCAGAATAGTGAGTGCTGCTCTGGGAGGATAATACAGGATGTAATCTGGATCAGTATCAGGATAAGTAATGTATGTACACTGTGACTGCACCTGCAGAATAGTAAGCACAGCTCTGGAGGATAATACAGGAAGTAAACTCAGGTTCAATACAGGATAAGTAAGGTTATGTACAGTGACTGCACCAGCAGAATAGTGAGCGCAGCTCTGTGAGGTGATAATACCGGATGTAACTCAGGTATCAGTACCAGCTGATAAGTAATGTTATGTACAGTGATCTGCAACCAGCAGAATACGTGTGAGTGCAAGCTCTGGAGGATAATTACAGGAGTAACTCAGGATCAGTACAGGATAAGTAATGTATGTTACAGTGACTGCACCAGCAGAAAGTGGATGCGCAGCTCTGGAGGTAATACAGGATGTGATGTAACTCAGGATCAGTACAGGATAAAGTAATGTATGTACAGAGACTGCACCAGCCAGAATATGTGAGCGCAGCTTCTGGAGGATTAATACAGGATGAAACTCAGGACCAGTACAGGATAAGGTAATGTATGTACCACTGTGGACTGCACCAGAGAATAGTGAGCACAGCGCTGGGGAATAATACAGGATGTAAACTCAGGATCAGTAAAGGATAAGTATGTATGTACGTGACTGCACCAGCAGAAGTGAGTGAAGCTCTGGAGGATAATACAGGATTGTAACTCAGGCTCAGTACAAGATAAGTAATATATGTACAGTGACTGGCGACCAGCAGAATAGTGAGTGCAGCCTCGGATGAGATAATACTGGTGTAAACCCTCAGGGATCAGTACTGGATAAGTAATGTATGTACAGTGACATGCACCAGCAGAATAGTGAGAGCAAGCCTCTGGAGGATATACAGGATGTGATGTAACTCAGGATCAGTACAGGATAAGTAATGTATGTTTACAGTGAATGCACCAGCAGAATAGTGAGTGCAGCTCTGGAGGATAAATTACAGGATGTAACTCAGGCTCTCATACGGGTTAAGTATTGTATGTACAGTGGCTGCACCAGCAGAATAGTGAGTGCAGCTCTGGAGGATAATACGGGTGTAACTCGGGATAGTACGGGTTAAGTAATGTATGTACGGGATCACCAGAGAATAGTGGTGCAGCTTGGGATTTTTCAGGATGTAACTCGGATCAGTGGGGAAGTTTTGTATTACAGTGGCTGCACCAGAGAATAGTGAGCGCAGCTCTGGGGGATAATCAGGATGAAAACTCAGGATCGTACGGGAAAAGTAATGTATGTACTGACTGCACAGCAAAAGTGAGCGCAGCTCGGAGGATAATCAGGTGTAACTCGGACTACAGGATAATAATGCAAGGGGGTCCCCCCCCGTTTACAGTGCCGCCCAGGTGGAAAAAACTGCTACAAAAATGAAGAAGCGCAGTGGAGTCCCTTAGGGGAAAATACACTGTAAACACTAAAATGGGTGCTCCCCGGGTATAGCTGTAATTTACGGTACAGCCGAGTTTGTTGTTTTTAAAACAGTAGAATAAAATTTTGGGCAGCTCCCCCCCTTTTTCCCCGATGAACGCCACAGGAGCGGGTTAGGAAATAGAAGATAGTCCGGGTACCATAGACAAAAAGGGGGGCGTGGAGGCTTGGGGGAAAAAACACTCTTAATCTAAAAGGGTGAAATTTTTAAAAAGAATTTTTTTCACATAGCATTAGGGTTTTTCGGGGAAATGAAAAACCATTCCTCAGATGCTTAGTAAAATGAAAAAGTAGGTAGCCTTTATACACACCCGTATGGAACCAGGATACATTGAGAGTAAGTAAAAAAATTTGTTTCATTCATAAAAAATGAAACCATATAGACACAATTTTGTACATTCCCAAATAAAAAAATCTTTTGCATAAAATTTTTTGTACATAAAAGATATATGAATGTTCTAAAAAAAAATGGTGTTCTAAAAAAATTATAAATTTTTAAAAAACCAAATTGTTTTTAACCAAAATTGAAAAAATATGAAAGATAAAAATAAAAAAACTTAATAAATCTGGTGTAAAAACAAAACACAAGAATATAATTTTCCAATTATGATTTAAATAATCGTCTTGCACTTCATTTAGCCTAGGGTTTAAAAGGGGGTTCTACGGTACATCCAAATATTTCTCTTAAGCTCAATTTTTTATTCTTTTTGGGATGTAAGGGGGGTATGTTTATGGGTTTTTTATTTTAAAAAAAAAGGATCTCTTTTTTATGGGTTCAAATTTTATTTAGGCAGACGTAAATGACCCCCATGCCCTACATGTAAGGTGGTTTTGAGTCTCCTGGGAAATTTATTAGTGGTTTTCCCTACATATTGATCTTTCAACTGCAAGGTTTTAAAATTACAAAAGAAATCGCACAAATGAGGTTTTTTCTTTGTTTTTAAAAAAATACCTGTGGCTGTGTGTAAATTTGGGATTGTAAAAAATTTTTGGGTTTCAACATTACAAAATTGTATGATTACATGGGGAAAGAAACCCCCGGACTGAATATGGTCAGTATGCGGTTTTAATCTTTAAGGTGCTAAAGGTTTTTTAAAGTTTTGCTCGTCGGTATACCGAATTTGGGGGTAGGTAAAATACCCTTCAAGCCAGGGTCTCTAAGTGGGGGCCCCAATGTTTTTTTTAAAGATTTTTGTATTTTTCTATACTGGGAAATGGTGTTGTTATGAAACACATATCAAATTTGTTTTTTTTTTTTAGCTTTCGTTATTTTTTTTCCCCCAAAAAAGTGGCTTGATTATTTTTTTCGCTTTTTTCATGCTCCTTCCCTAATTTGCAGGATAATTTTTTGTATAAAAATTTTTTTGTAAGTACATAGCCTGAATTTGGGAAATTTTGTTCCCTCAGTACAATTCTTTTTATTCTTCTATATTGGCGAAGGGGATATTTTTAAGCCCCTTTTTTTGGTGGGAAGTGGAATGACAAAAAAGTGTTGGAGTCTGTCTGTTTAAATGGTCTTTAAAATAATTTTTCCTTCTTTCGTATAAAGATGGGGAGAGAAATATTATCTCCGTTTGGCTGAAAGTAACCGTAAATTTTTAATCCCCCCAATTTCTATTTAGGTTTTTAAAAAAATCATTAAGAGTGGTAAACGGGGCCATCCCAGATTAAAAAAGATCGTCGATGAACGTTTGTAAAATTTTAGTTTTTTATGGGGTTTTTTTAAACCCTGATGAAAACTACTTTTGAATGCTCCCTAAATATATTTGCCACAGAAGGGGGTACCCTTGCCCCATGGCCATCCCACTTTTGGTGATAGTGAGAGTTGTGGATTGGGAAATAATTATTTTTTAAAATTAAATCAAAACCCCTTTTAAAGGGAAATCTTTAAAATGGACCGAAAAAAATAGGTTCCCTATCCCAAACAATTTTTTTAAATTCAATAAACGGTTCTGTGAATGTTGGAATAGAGGATGTTCGTCAAGAGTAAATAATACTAAATTCTCATTCCTGTAGTCCCATTATATCCCTAAGGGTGGAGTCAGAGTCTTTAGATAAAATAGGTAAACGCTCACAAAGGTTTCAAAGGGTATCGATGAAAAGTATAGATTGGAAAGACAGAATGTATGCCTTATTATTTGGGCTCCCGGTGGGGTTTAATTTGACATTTGTGTTCTTGGAAATGATAATAAAAGGAACGGAATTGTTATCATTTAAACAAAAAGTTTTTTCCTCTTTTGTAATAATTAATTTAAAATTTTTAAAAAAAAATTACTTCCAAAACCACAACTCTCACTATCACCAAAAAAGGGGGAGTGGCCATAGGGAAAGGGTAGCCCTTCTGTGGCAAAATATTTATGGGAGCATTCGAAGATAGTTTCATTAGGGGTTCTACCAATCCCTATATAAAATACATTAAATATTACAAAACGTTTCATCGACGATCTGATTTTAATCTGGGATGGTCCGATTACCACTCTTAATGATTTTGTTAATAACCTAAATAGCAATACTTGGGGGATTAAATTTACGGTTACGTTCAGCCAAACGGAGATAATATTTCTCGATCTCCATCTTTATACAAAAGAAGGAAAAATTATGTCTAAGACACATTTTAAACAGACAGACTCCAACATCTATTTGTCATTCCACTTGACCCACCAAAAAAGGGGCTTAAAAATATCCCCTTCGGCCAATATAGAAGAATAAAAAAGAATTGTACTGAGGAACAGGAATTCCAATTACAGGCTAGTGTACTTACAAATAAATTTATACAAAAAAATTATCCTGTCAAATTACTGGAGGACTATAAAAAAAAGCAAAATTTAAAAAATCAAGCCTTTTTTTGGAAAAATAACGAAAGCTAAAAAAAAAAACAATTTTGATATGTGTTTCAAAAAAACACCATTTCCCAGTTAAAATAATAAAAAAATATTTAAAAAAACTTTGGGGGTTTCCCCTATTGAGACCCTGGCTTAAGGGGTATTTTCCTAAATCCCCCAAATTGTTTTTCCCGCGGCTAAAACTTTAAAAAATCTTTAGCACTTCAAGATTAAAACCCGTATCTGACCATTATCACTCAAAACCTTCAGCTCCAAAGGGGTTTTCGTTCCCATTAATCATAACAATTTAAATGTTGTAACCAAATTGTTTCAAGTGCTAAATTTTTCATCCCGCCACAGGTGGGGTTTTTAAAATCAAAGAAAACCTCACTTTGCGAGTTTTTTGTAAATATTTAATCACTTGCGTTGCAAGATCCAATATGTAGGGAAAAACCCTAAAAAATTTATCCAGGGGATCAAAACCATCGTTTCGATGTAGGATGGGAAGGGTCAGTTTACTTGCTAAAAAATATATTTGAAATCCCAAATACGAGATCTATTTTTAAAATTCAACCCATAGAAATATCCCCCCTTTCATCCAGATAGAATAAAAAAAAGAGCTTAAGAGAAAATTTATTGGTGTACGTAAAACTCCCCTTAAAACCTATGGGCTATATGAAGGGCCCCCGGGACGATTATTTTTTAAAATTTTTAAAAAAGGAAAAAATTTATTTGTTTTGGGGGGATTGTTTTTACACACACAGATTTAAAAGTTGTTCAATTTTATCTTTTTTCATATTTAAAAGTTTTGGGGTTTTAAAAAATTAGGTTTTTTAAATTTTTATTTTTTTAAAATCCAAAATATTTATTTTTTTAGAAAAATTCAATAATCTTTTTTGTACAAAAAAATTTTATGCAAAAATTTTTTTTATTGGGAATTAGCAAAATTTTTGTCTTTTATAGGTTTATTTTTTTTGAAAGAAACAATTGTTTACTTCTACTACAATGTATCCTCGGTTCCCAAAAGGTGTTTATAAGGTACCTTTTCTTTTTTTTTGATACTAAGCAACTGAGGGAAATGGATTTCATTCCCCGAAAAGCGTAATGCTATGTGAAAAAATTCTTTATAAAATTCAATCTTATGAATTTAAAAGTGTTTTTTTCCCCCCTAGCGTCCTACAAGGCTATTTCCCCTTTTTTTGTCTTTTGGGGACCCCGGGGAAAAGTTTTTAGTTTCAGAAAGTTAGCTCAGCTTGGGGGATAATTTCGGGTGGAACCTAGGATCGGAAAAGGATAAGTAATTTTTGTACCAGTGACTGCACCAGCGAATAGTGGGCGCAGCTCTGGAGGATTTAAAAACAGGATGTAACTCAGGATCAGTAACATAAGTTTAAAGTTTTTTACAGTTAAATGGGACCAGCAGAATAGTTTGGGGCCCGCTTGGAGGGTTTAAAACAGGGTGTAACTCAGGATCAGTACAGGGTAAGTTTAAATTTTTGTACAGTTCTCACCACAGAATAGTGAGCGCAGCCCGCTGGGATAATTTCAGAAAGTAACTCCCGGATCAGTACAGGTAAGTAAGGGTTTTTCAGTGACTGCCCAGCAGAATAGTGAGGCAAACTCTGTCAGGTGCCAAACCAATCATTGTGGGGGTGTCTCTGAGGGGGCTGGCGTTGTGTTGCGCTTTCGGCTGTGTTTTTTTTGTTCCTCCTGCCTGGCTCTGCTCCCCCCCCCCAGGGGGGGAGTGAGTTGTGGGGAGAGTGAGGGAAATCAAGCCCCCCGGGTCCCGTCTCAAAAACTAGGCCGGGGGGCAGGGGAACCCATTTTGGCCCCGGAGGGCTCGGGGGTAAGAAAATCTGGGAGGAAAAAACCCCAGCAATGTTGGGTTCTGCAGCCTCTGAGTTCCCGAAAGGGGGTTTTTAAAAGCCCCAAGGGTTCATCCAGCAAGGAAGAAACCCGTTGCTGGGAAGCTCCCGGGGGTTGTGGCCCTTCCGGGGCCGGAACAAGCCGAGTGCTCACGGGGGGGAGGTTTATTTTTGAGGAGGAAGGCGGGGGGATGCGGGGCCCCCGGGAATCGTTTCCATGTATTTGGGTTTCCCCTTTTTTTTGTCCCCCGGGGCTGCCCCCTATTTCCCCCGGTTGGTTTGGGGCCTAAGCCGCTACCATTGCTAAGCTATCGGCTTAGGGCCCTTTCGATGGCAGCGGTGGCGGGTCCGCCGGGGGCGACATCTTGTTAGATGCCTTTTGGGGGAGCAGGAGGTGGGACCGCAGAGTTTCTAGAGAACACAGGCCCGGATGCGGCTCTTGCGCGCCGGAGTGGGCAGCTTTGGGGACGTCCCGCCCTGGAAAAAAAGGAAAGGGGAGCGCGACAGCGGCGGGGAAGGGGGGTCAGGGAAGGGGCTGTCAAAGGGGATTACTTTTAATTACTCTTTTTCATTTCTGGGGGCCTATTTTCTACTGTATATGTGCAGGGGGGGCCTTTTTTCTACTGTCTTTTGGGGCAGGGGGGCCTTTTTAAACTTCTTCATATGTGCAGGGGGGGCCATTATTTCTGTTATAATTTTGCAGGGCGGGGGTCTTTTATCTATTGTTTTTTGTGCAGGGAGGGGGGCTATTAACTATTGTTTATAAAGTGCAGGGAGGGGCTATTATTACTGGGTTTTTTGTGCAGAGAGGGGGGGTATTATCTTTTGTTTTAAAGTGCAGGAGGGAGGCTATTATCTATTTTTTTTATGTGCAGGGGGGGGGGCTTTTATTTACTGTCTTTTGTGCCGGGAGGGGGGGTATTAAACTACTTATTTTTACGTTTCAGGGGGAGCTATAATTCCCTACATATTTTTGTGTGAGGCTATAAGCTACCCATTTATACCGTGCTGTGGGGCCTATTGCTTTCTATTTTTCCCGCTGGGGGCCTTAAAAAACCCGCCTTTTTATTTCCGGTGGGGGGCCTAAACCTGTCTAATACCTGCTGGGGGGAAATTTAAAACCCGTCTATATTTCCTGCTGGGGGGCCTAAACCTGTCTATTTTTCCGCTGGGGGCCCCAAACCCCGTCTATATACCTTTCTGGGGGGCCCCAAACCCCGTCTATATAACCCGCTGGGGGAAACCCAAACCTACCTAAATTCCCACAGGGGGTTCCAAACCCGGGGGATTTACCTAAAGGGGGATCCATAATGCCTATATACCAAAAGGGGGGTTCCAAAAACCGGGCCTAAAATCCCTACGGGGGAAAAATCCAAAAACCTCCTATAAAACCTACGGGGGATCCAAAACCCCTCCTTTAAAACCTCGGGGGACCCAAAACCTCCCCCATAAAACCTACGGGGTCCATCCCCCTTTCCCATATACCTTTTGGGGGGACCCTTTCCCGGGCCCTTACCTGCGGGGGGATCAATAACCTGCTATATACCTCCCGGGGGGACATATAAAAAAAACCCCTACCTACGGGGAAATATATAAAGTATATAAAAAACCAAAGGGGGCTTAAAAACTTACGGGGGACCCTTTTACCCTTTACTGGGGATCCATTAAATTTTCGGGGTTGTGAAGTCGTAACAGTCGTTAAGCCGGTTTTTTAAGGCCTCAAGACAAGTCAGTTGAATAAGGTTTTTCAATCGACCCCCGCGGGGAAATCCGTCGGTTTTTTAAGCCAGTTTTGTTAAAGGCCCAAATCGTTGTTTAAAAACCTTAGCAATCGACCCGGGGGGGGTTTTTTATGTGTCACCTCCCCGGGTATGAAAGATCAGAAGGGCCCTGAGGGGCTCCGGGAGGAGCTGCGCATTTTTGGGGCCCAGCTTGGGGGGGCCCCCAAAAAAAAAGAAGAAGGGGCTGCAAAGAAAGGGGAAGGGAGTTTCCCGTCGGGTTTTATTTGAATTGGGGGAACGGCGAACCAAACTAAGGGAGAGAAGCGGCCCCTTTTTAAGGGAAAATTTTTAATGAGGGCCGCTTCCGGAGATGGCTGAGGAGGAAGGGAGGGGGCGGATTGGGGGGTGCCCCCGCGCACCATGTGGGGTTTTAAGGGACATGGATGATTTAGAGTGACCGCCGGATTCCCCCTGGTGGGGCCTTTCTGGAGGGGCCGTACGTGGGCTCCCTGCCCCCACAGGGAGCGGTTTTCAAACCCTGCCGGGACCGGGGGCTCGGGGGGGTGAGAGCGAGCCGGCAGGCCCCCCCCCCAAGGGCCCTGTTTGGACAGATCCCGCTTTTGGGAGTCCCCAGTGCCCCTTTCCAGGGAAATTGTGCTTTGGGGGGATGAGATCCAGAGGGGAGCCTGGGGGCAGTAAGAAAAAAGCTAAGACGACCCAAACACCCGGAGAGTAAAATTTTGTTTTATACCCCCCCCCCTGGGACCCCCCGGGGCGGCCGCGGGGGCAGCCCACTGTAAGGGGCCCCCCCCTTTTCAGCCCAAAGGGGGGGGGGGGGGGGCCCCCGGGCCCGCAGTGGACTTTTGGTGCAGGAGGGCGGGGGGGAATTTAGGTTCCAACAAGGCGGGGGGCTCTGTTGT
>JAODAL010065698.1:0-18109 GCA_025379985.1 Phyllomedusa bahiana
TTTAAAGCCTTGGGGGGAAAGAAATATAACGCAAACCTTTTTAATTTATTAAAAACAACCCGTTTGTAAAAGCCAAGACAAAGGGAAAAATTTCCAACTCGAGTTTTGGGGGCCCCGTTAAACTTTAATTTTCTTTAAGTTTTCGAAAAGGTGATTTTACATTACCTATAGGCGACCTTTTTTATAAATAAATTGGGTTTTTTTTTGTGAACATCTTGCCAAATTTTGTATCAAAGGGGTAGGATATACCAAAGCTTCATAATGGGGCCTTTTTTTAAACAAAAAAGCAAAGGGGCCCTCAAAAGGGACTTTTTGATAACGATACATTAAAAAGTTTACAAAAAGTCCCGTTTCAAAATTTTTCTAATGTGACAGACAGTCGGGCCGATAAACCCTTTGGTTTTTACTTTAAAAAAGGGGCGCACTAAAAACTGGGGAAAAGGCTTTAAGCACCGGCAAATTTTGGGGGGGAAACCCCCAAAATTCTAAGAAGGATTTAAACCCCTAATTTCCGAAGAAGCTTTAACAACTAAAAAGAAAAAGATCAGTTGGGGTTTTCCCCTTTGGGCCACTCTTTCGAAAAACATTAAGGGGAAAGGATCCCAAAGGGGTTCCCCTTTGGAAGGGCCCCCTACAGCCAAACCTTTTTTCCGAACGATAAAAGCAAATCGGGGGGAGAAATTTTGCCAAAGGGGGGAAAAAACTCAAGGAGCTTATGTACCTCACAAGGGCCAATTCTTTCAACAAAAAATAGAGACCCTAAAGGGTGAGGGAACAAAAAAATCGAGGACGAGCTTTTGAAACAAATCCTAAAAGAAAAAGTTTTTAACAAACAAAACAAGAATTAATTTGGAAAAAACTTGAAAAAACCAAAATTTCAGTTGTTTTCCCAAAAAAAAAAAGAAAAATTCGGCGGGGACAAGCAGGGAAAAATTGCAAAATCGATGTAAAAACATGGGCCGAGGGCCGCTCCACTTTAAGGGGACCCATTTTTAGGCTTAAACAAAATAAAAGCAGTGCATCAGAAAACAAAAAGGGGCTGCGGCGCCCAACCGCCGTTTTGCGACCAAAAACTAAGAAGGCCCCAAAAACCGGAAAGATTTTTTAGAGACACCCCAACACATAAGCAAAACAAACCGACGCTGGAGGGAAATTCTGGGGGAGAAAAACCCGAGGGAACCGGAAAACCCAAAAAGGGAAATCAGGTTTCCCAAAAAAAAAACCTGGAAAAAGGATAATGTAAAAGGGAAAGGGCTTTCAGTTTAAAACTCTACAAAAACACTTAAAGGGTCCGAAATCTCAGTTAAAAAAAAAAGGGGTTGAACTTTGTAAACCCAACCCCGAATTTTTTCGTTTTTTTGATTTCAAAATAGATTTTACAAAAATTTTGTAGAGGCCCCTTAGGGTTAAAATGTTTTTATGGGGACGAAACAAAGATCAGGTATAGATTTATGAGCATACTAGAAAACTTTGAAAAACTATCAATTTCCCACCCAGAATCACGACACCTTTCCAAAAAAGTAATTTTAAAAAACAGGGATCCCTGATGTAAAAACCCCCCGCAATGGAATACTGTTTTAGAATATTTGGGGATAGGGGAAAATCACTAAACTTAAAGACAAAGGGATTAATTTGCACTCAAACAAGATGATAACATAGTAGAAAGAAACCGAAAAGGGCGGTCCAAAATTTTGGTTTCCAAAACAAAACACCCAAAATATTCAGGGAAACCCTTACACAACTTGGGGACCACAAACCCGGGGTAAAAAATAGACCATGATCCCCCCCAAAAGAAATTTAAAGGGAAATTATTGAAAAGGTCCTTACTGAAGCGTTACCCCTGAAAAATTTTTAAAAGAAAAAAAAAGAGGGCTCATGACTTGCACACATCCAAAGTACCCCAATTCATACTTATTCCTAAGGGGAACATAAAACGGGGCACTAATCCACCTTTAAAGCCCCCCAAAAAATTTGGGAAAGGGCCCCAAAGGAACCCCTTTCAAACTAGGGATTCGTTTTTTTCAGAAACTTGTTAAAAAAGACGTCATTCCCCCAACGGGTACTGGGCAATTTCTTAAAAAAAATTTGGAAAAAGATGCCCCATGGTGATGAAAACAAATATTTTGTACCCTTGGCCCTTAATCCCTTAAAAAAAAAAATACCCAAAATTCCCTAAGAAGGGACCCAAAAAAGCAGTTTAGGGAAAACTCTTGGAGAAAGGGCCACACACTTTTCAAAAGCCCAGATTAAATTTTCCAAAAAGGCCCCATTTGGGCCAAAAGTATTTCCCTTTAAAATTTTTTAAATTGGTACGAGGTTTAAAACCCTTTCAGCTACCGGGGGGCCTCTATTTGGGGGCCCCCAGTGGCCCCCGAGTTACCCAACTTTTTCATGGCCATGTTTTTTAAAAGGGGGCACATTTTTCAAACCCGCACCCAAAAACAAACCCGGTTAAAACAAGGGAAAAAGGGACGTCAAAACGTTTTTTTTATTTTGGGCGGTACCGAGGAGTCATTCCTTGCATTTGTTGAACACCTTTAAAGGTATACATCCCCTTATTTAATTTTTAAGCTACAGTCCCCAAAAAGGGGGGTCAACCATTTTTTGGAAGGGGAGGGTTTGGAAGATCGTATGGGGGGGTAACACCACAAATATACAAAAAAAACCCTTGATAGGGGGAAAAAAATCTTACAAAAAACAGAGCCAACATGCACCACAGATCTTTATGGGAAACCCTAAGGGGGTCAATTTTTGCGGGCCAAAAGGATCGTCCTTTTTACAAATTATAAAATTAACAGGGGGAGAGCTTTTTATTGAAAAAAATTTTTTGCCAAGGGTACAAAAGAGAAAATCTAGAAAAGAATTTTCCCCATTTAAGGGACCAAAAAAAGAGTAAAAACCTTTTTGGGGGGGACGATAAAAAGATAAGACCCAAATTTTTTTAAATCATAAGTTTCCAAAGATGCCCAAACTTAAAGAATAAAAAGACCAATTAAAAAAACATTGTTAAAACCCAAAAAACCTGAAACAAAATATGGCCAAATGTTCCCCACAAAAACCCCAAATTTTTTTATAAAAAAAAGGGCGCACAAAAGGGAATGTCCCTCACCTCTTCGCCAAATTAAAGAGAATAAAGCCAACGGGGGGCCCACTCAGTTGGTACATAACCTTTTTCTTGGGTGTACTAACTTATTTCAAAAAAATTAAAAGGGGGCGTATAATTTTACATCCCACCCAAAGGGTTTAAAATTACATTTAAAAAGGTTTTTTTTTTACCCGTAATAAATAATCTGTCATTTACTTGCTAAAAATTTCCCTGTGGTAAGGGCTAAAGTAGGGCAAACAATGAGGTTTTATAAAAAACCGACTTTCGAACATCGATCTAAAATCAAAACAGCTGGAAAAGGGAGACACAATGGGGGATCCCCCAAGAAAAAATAAAGGGGAACAAATTTAGCCCAAACAAAACAAGAACTAGGGCCCTGGGGAAACAAGCTATTTTTGGGGTTTGTTACCAGAGGGGAGATGGGAGGGAAGGGAGAATTTTTGAGAAGAAATTATTGGGAGAGAGAAAAAGGCTTGGATCTTCCGGTTTTAAAAACAAATTTTCCCCCCGTTGGCTTAAAAAAAAAGATCTGAATCTTTAGAGTATTTCTATAAAAAATCCCTACATATTTTTTTAAATAACTTAAAGTACTGCATTCTTATATAAGAAAAAGTGCTGGTCTGTTTTTAAAAATGTTTTTCGTTTAAACCCTTTTGGGCACAAAAGTTGAGTATAAAAGGTGTCAGGAGGGAAATGAAAAACGTGTTTGAGAAAGGGAAAAAGTTCCCCGAAACGACCAAAAACGGGTCCCCCCGGACCCCCCGTCCCGCACAGGACACTCCACAAACCCAGCTCCCCAGTTGGTAGGGGAGCTGGAGCCTACTAACAGGGATCCATGGGGCTTTGGGGGCTTTTGATCGCTGGTTCCGTCTACTTATTTCACCAAGTGCACTAAATTGAAGCACACAAAAAAGTTTTTAATGTTTTTTAAAGAACTACAAAAAAATGAAATTTTTTTACCCCTGTTATAACCGGGATCCCCGCAAAATTTTGGGATTTTAATATTCGAATTTTAAAATTCTCTTTTTTTAATGATTTTATATTGGGGGAAACCTTTAAGAGACAATTTCCCAGAAAGCGCACAATTTATTTTCCCAATAAAAACCCAGAGGAAAAATTGGGTCATATAAAACCCATTTCGCACTTTTTTAAAAGGGCTATAAATTCCTTTTGCCCCCCATCCTTGGGTTTAGGGAACTTCAAGGGATTTTCTTTCCCCATGACTTTTGTTGTTTGTCCCAACCACAATTTCATTAAAAGCAACCCTTTTTAGACAAGGTAAAAACAAGGGGGCCCTTTTTAGGGTTTAAAAAAAACAAGAAAAATTTTGGGGCCCTCCCCCCCTGGCCCCGTAAATTGGGCCCAAAAATGTTGGGGAAAAATACCCCCCTACGGGTGGCAAACCCATTTAAAATCATTCTTACGCATTCAAGGGAACAAAAGGGCCCTCAAAAATTTAAAATTTCCCCAAAACAAAATTTTTTTCTTAAAAAACTAAAGGGAAAACAAATCGTGGCCCAATTTACATTTTAAATTTCATGGCGGGTCAACATTCTCAAGCCCTAAAGGGATCCCCGGAAAATTTTTTTATCTATTTAAACATTGTCCATTTTCCTCCCCCATGTATGAAAAACTAATAATGAAATATTTCAATTTTTAAATTTTCGGGGTAACTATTTCTGGGCTTATTTGCGGGCTAATTATCCCCCCCAATTGCGCCGTGTGGGCGGGAGCGGGGCCGGCCCCCGTCCCGCCCATAACTTCTTTGCCACGCGTGTAAAACGCCGCTAGAATTCACAGCCACTTACTCCCCCCGCGGCGGATTCCCGAGCGGGGGAGAGGAACGAATCCAAATTCTCTATAGAACTGTGGATTACCGAAAGACTAGGACATTTTCCCACCGTAATTCGACATACGGACTAAATTACGTATGAAATATTTCCCTTTTTAACCCGGGTTTAAACATAGCCTAAAGGTTCCAGTTTTCCTTTTAAATTTTTTGCAAAAAGCTAAATTCATCGGGGCTTTAATTTCCCCGGACATAAAATTAATAATTTGGCAATAAACTTTGCATTCTACAATCGGCTAAAAAATTTCGGGAAAATTACTCGCCATACTTTGGAGACAATCCTTCCAAAAGCGCCCTGACCAACTCCCCCCTATCCTTTACAGATCCCCACAAGAATGAAGGCAAACCCATTGTTTAGTCCTCTTGGGGGGCACGAGGGTATGTGAAGGAAACAATTTCTGTCTTAAAAAGTTTCATGAGTCTTTAGTTTACCAACAACCACTTTTCAAGCGGGAAAGGCAATCCTTTTTTAGGGGGGAAAGGATAGGGCCTAAAACATTTTCAGATCTAGTGGACCTTCAATGTAAGAAGGCCTTAACATTAAACCAAACAGTACCAGTTTACCTTTTTAAAACGCATCATTTCACTTTTTACAAGCACAAACATTGGGGTTTTGTCTAATGAGGGGAATTTTGGTGAGGTAAAAGGGACGATCCGATACTTACCAAACTCCCACGTCTTCCGGGAACCCAGGGGAGTCTCTGGGGTTCTGCCTGTTCCTCCGATTTCCTCTCAAATACAAGGGAAAGACACAAGTTTGGTTCGGGGGGGGAGATATGCGGAGATAGAGGTGGAGGAATGCTTGAGGACACTTTAAAAGCTGCTGAAAACCTACGAGTATACATAACGGAAAGTCCCTTTAAAACATTAAAGGGGATAACTTCCCCAACCAAAAAACCTGAGGGAGGATGCCTGCACCCGCTTTTTTAATGGGAGAGGCACGGCACCTTATTTCACCTGCATTTGGCACCTATAACCCCAAATTTTTTTGGACATATCCATCAATTTTTCCGTACCCCCCCGCTAACACAACATATCTTTGAACCCCACCCGAGCTATTTTGGCACCTGAGCGATACAGCATCGGACCCCCCAAACCCCACAAAACCCCTTATTTTCTGTATCCAGCAGCGGCCAAAAGCAATTCTCCAACAGGATGGCCCCTCTACCCTCCTTTTAAAATTTCTTGGTAAAATTAAAATTTTTTTAAAAAGGATGGAAAGGTGGAGTCCTCATTCCAGAAGGAATTTAAGGTTGAATTTTTTTTCAAAACCTGGTGCCCCATTATTGACCTACTCCCAAATCATGTTTAAATTCGCATTAGAACATGTTTTAAAACTGCAAAGTGGTGCATGGAGTAATCAGTAGGAGGCCAGTCCCCAATCCACCTCTCTAATATTTCATAAATAACACTCATAATCCAACAACATTTGGATCAAAAAGGAGGAAGCAAGCTCGGTGGGTGGGTCGCCCGTGGGTCCCAGGTCCCCCTCCCTCCTCCACACCCTGTTCTTTTTTTCCTTTTTTCTTCTTCTGTGTCTGTGGTAACTCTGGACTTTCTCAGGAATATCAGATGCCATAATTTCGAGCGCCCACGCTGTTGATGCAGAATTCTTATTACAGTCCAAGAGGTAGATGCACATAAGGTTCAAGGACAACAACCAGTTCTTTAAATGCTGAGACTGCAGCACTGATAAACAAGCCCTTGAAGTAGTCTAATTCCATTATTTAGACCTTTGATTCTCATTGCAATTTAGTATAATATCATATAATTTTGATACTGTATACTTCTCCTTTCCCCATTCCCCTTTACCCCTCTTCCCTCCTCATGCCTTTTCTCCACCCTAATTTATTCCCTGTCGGGAATGTTTGTAAACTTGTTTGTGTTTGAAATATTAATAAAAACAAGTTTTAAAAAAAAAAAAAAAGTCCGGCAATAGTGCACACAATCCAAGGGCAGGAACACAGCTATACAAGCATCCTTTTTTATTTAAATCTTTACAAATACGGCAAATACACATGCGCCATAGTAGCAAAAAATCTCACTAACACGTTTCGGCAATGTATGCCTTATTCGTAGTTTTGGCCAGCAACATAGTAGTCAGCCTATATATAGCAATAAACAAAGTTATTTCCTGTGAGGTGGAAACACAATTAACTCATTATGTGAAAATTCAAATAGTAGGCTGTAACCCATAGATGCTTGGTCAAATAAAAAATACAAACAATAAAATACATGAATATATAATACCAACATATGGTACACATGAAAAAGAAAATATAAGACACATTGAGTTGAAATAAATAAAATAAATTTCTAAATCATATTTGACACCTCTAAAGTATATAGTATTGCTGTATAATCTTAACATAACAGAAAATCACAAAAAAAATATAAAAAAAAATAAATGTATTAATGTTGATTTGTTATAAAATTATTAAGGCCAGACAGCTGTCTGGTGCCTAAGAGATCCATTTTGCTTGGCTGTTTATCAAGCTTCTTTTTATGTCTCCTCCTCTATTGGGTCTAATTACATAGTTACATAGTTTGTCAGGCCGAAAAAAGACATACGTCCATCCAGTTCAGCCCATTTATTAAAGTGTTGCTAAAGTGTTAAAGTGTTGATCCGGAGGAAGGCAAAAAAACCATGAGGTGAAACCAATTGACCTTATGTTAGAGAAAAAATTCCTTCCTGACTCCAATCTGGCAATCGGAATAGAATCCCTGGTCAACGACCCCCCTCTAGAATCCTTTAGTCACTATAACTTGTTAAAATTACATCTAGAAATGTTCCAGACCTTCTTCGGAATTTCCTAGTCACTAATAACTGTTTGTTATCACTCTCCAGATATACATCCAAGCCTTCTTGAACTCTGTTAGTGAATTCACCATGACAATTTCTTCTGGCAGAGAATTCCATAGTCTCACCGCTCATAACAGTAACGAATCACCTTCTATGTTGGTGTAGAAACAGTCTTTCCTCAAGACATAGAGGTGCCCCTTGTTCTAGATACAGTCCTGGGTATAAATAAATCTTTAGCGAGATCTCTATATTGGCCCTCAATATATTTAAACATATTATTATGTCCCCGAGCCGTCTTTTCTCTAAACTAAAAAACCCCTAACCTTGCTAATCTTTCTGGATATTGCAGTCCCACCAGGCCTTTAATTATTTTTGTTGCCCACCTTTGTACCTGTTCAAGCTCTACAATGTCTTTCCTTTGCACTGGTGCCCAAAACTGTACACAATTTTCCATTGTGTGGTCTAACCAGTGAACTTGTATAGTGGGAAAAATAATGTTACCATCATGTGCATCTATGCCCCTTTAATGCACCCCATGACCCTTTATTTGCCTTGGCAGCTGCTGCCTGACACTGGTGCTACAGTTAGTTTTCTGTCCACTAGGATTCCCAAGTCCTTCCCCCATGTCCATTTTACCAGTGTTTTTCCATTTAACATGTAATCATGATTTTTCCTCCCCATGTGCATAACCTTGCAGTTATCAGTGTTAAACCTCATCTGCCACTTCTTGCCCCGGCCTCCAACCTATCCAGAATCCCTTTGTAATAAACACTTATCCTCCATTGTTTGGATTCCCTTTTCGAGCTTGTTCATCTGCAAAGATTCGATATTCTACTGTGCAATTTCCTGTGTAAGATCATTTATGGAAATATTTAAAGATGATAGGGCCCAATACTGAGCCCTGTGGTACCCCACTAGTAACAGGGATCCAGTATGAGTATGCAACATTAATTATCACCCTTTGTTTTTTATCAGTGAGCCTGTTACTTACCCACTTCCACACATTTTCCCCCAGTTTCCCAAGCATTCTCATTTTACTTTACCAACCTTTTAAAGTGGAACAGTAAACAAATACTTTAGAAAAATCCAAATATATGACATACAATGCCTCACCCCGATCCAGTTGGAAAAATAAACCTCCTCATAGAAGCTGATGAGATTAGTCTGACAGGACCGATCCCTTTATAAACCCATGCTGGAACGGGCGTTATACATTTATTTTCAGTGAGATACTCTAGGATAGCATCTCTTAGTAAACCTTCAAAACATTTTACCCACAACAGAGGTTAAGCTTACCCGGCCATAGTTTCCAGGATCACTTTTTTGACCCCTTTTTGAATATTGGCACCACATTTGGCTATGCCCAATCTTTGGGACATACCCCGTTATTATACAGTCCATAAATATTAAAAATTAGGGCCTTTTTCTAACACATTACTTAACTCCCTTAGGACACTTTAGGTGCATACCGTCAGGGCCTGGGGATGTGTCTATTTAATCTTCCTAAGGGGAGCTGCACTTCTTCTGGGTTAGACAAGAAACATTTAAGTTGGGAATTTACCTTCTCCCTTTGCTTCATCAATAGGAAGCTCCTCCTCCTGGTAAAAACAGTGGAGGGAAGAAATTGTTTAATAAAGGTTTGCTTTTTCTCATCGTCCTCTACTGTCTCTCCCTCTGTACTTTTTAAAAGGGGCAACATTTTCTTTTTTAATCTTTTTACTATTTTAAATAGTTAAAAAATATTTTGGGGTTAGTTTTTTCTTTTCTATTGCAATACGTCTTTTGTCTCCAGGGTTTGCTGACTTTATCTTTATTTTACACACTTTATTTTCTTCTCTATATCTTCTTAGCGCCGCTTCACTGCCCTCCTGTTTTAGTAGCTGAAATGCTTTTTTTTGGGTTTTTTTTTTGCCTCCTTTACATCTCTGTTGTTTCCAAAAATTGGGGTTTTTTCCCCTTTTTTAAAATTTATTTTTTTAAACCCATATGGATGTCCCTTCAAAATTTGCCCCCAAAAGAGGGTTTTTAAAGTTTCTCCCTTTTGGGGCGTGGCCTAACTGTCTGGAGGGGGTTGTGCGGTGTTTAAGGCTCCACAGGAATCCGAAAAAAATCCTTCCCATCTGACTTTTTTAAAAAATTTTTGTGCTAAAAACTGATCAATACCAGCGTGGGCAGTATCTGGGGGCTTTTTAAAAGCGGCCCTTTGAGGAAAGGGAAGGGGCATTAACAGGCAGCGGGCCCGGGGCCCTTACAACCCTGATGTAAAGGAACCCGGGTGACGGGGACAAATCTCCTGAAGAACAGAGCCCTTCTTTCGGGGAATCGGGAAAAACCTGTGATAAACAGAAAACCCAGCTGCAAATCCTAAAGTCCCCACGGGGGGGCTGGGGAATTTGTTTTTAAAAATTTTTTGATGATTTCAAAATTTCTCTAGAAACAAACAAGCGTGGAAATTTGGGAACTATTGAAATTAACTTTTTTTTGGGAAAAATAAAATTCCAGTACTTGCGGGATAGAACTTTTAGCAAAAAGGGATTCTCCGGGTGGGGGTCTGCATCTATTTCAATTTTTTGGGTTACTTTTCCATTGTGCTGGCAAAAATTTTTTCTCCCTTCACGGTGCCCCAAAATCCCCTCCAGTAGGGGCCGTAATAATGGGCTGAAAGTACAAAAACGTTTCCACCAAAGCTTTTACGAAACCATAAAGAAAAATTTAAATCTAACTACTGCTGAATCCTCCTGGGCCCTGTGGTTTGGTAGATACTGTAAGAAAATTGGCAGCAAATAGCCCCCTTGTAGTCTGCATTAACCACAAAGAAGACCACCTTAAAAAAACATTTTAATCGTCCCGTTTGATTTGACAAAATTAAACGGGGAGAAAAACCCCGGAGGCAAGAGAGAAGACTGGGAGTTTTTGGGGGATGCCCCCCCTTTCACAGCGGGCTTTTCCCCACACCATGCAGCAGCAGTTTTAAGTGTTACAACCAAGGGCAGAGGATGCAGAAATAGGACCCCGAAGAAAAACAAGGGCCCGGGTGCTGGGGTGCCGAAGAAAGGGCTGAAGGTTTTGAACCTAAACCCGATTTCCCGGGGAAAAAAATTTGGGAAAAGAGAGGACTTTTGGCCCCAATTTTCTATCGAAAAGTTTTATAGTTGAAAGGGCTCAAACCCAACCCAAACCCCCCCCTTTCCCTCCCCCTGGGCGCCCCCCAATCCGCGTCCAAAATTTATAATGAAAAATTCCCCAAATTTTAAAAGGGATCGAGATGCTGCTTAAATTTGCAGAAAGGGAAAAAAGGAAAAACAACCCCTCTTATGAAATTTAAAAAACCCCATTCTTTCCGGACTTCCCTCAAGGTGCAGAAAAAAGGGGGCGCCCTACCCTCTCAATTTAAAATCCCTTCTGAAGATATGGGTTTTGAAGTAGGCAATGTTTTTAACCCCTCAAAAGCTGGTTTTCGGGAAATGGAGATCGGGGGTGTTTTCTCCCACCCCCGGGAGGAAGCCAAAATTGGTTAAACGTGGGGTTTGGAGGGGTTGATAACTAAGGGATGCGATGGTGAAAAATTTGCATTTCACTGTTTTTTTTAAAAATACCCCCCCCTTTTCCCTCTCTACAAATGCACCAATTTAGAGTTAAAAAGTGTTAAAATACCCTATTCAAATAAAGCTGGTATTATTTAGAGGGGATACCCCCTCATTTTTCCCTCCCCCCCCCCTTTTTCCCCCTCTCTTTTTGGGTTTCCCCCCTTTATCTCCCCCCCTTTTTTTTTTTTTTTTTTTTTTTTTCCTTTTTAAATTTTTTTTTTATTTATTTTTTCTTCCCCCCTTTTCAGTTTACTAAATAAAATTTCTTGAGCTTTTTTTTTTTTTTTAAAGGGACCAGCATTTGAGCGCCAGTTTTTTGAAGTTTTATTTGCCCTTGTTTAGGTGACTCAAAAAGGGGCAACATTTTTGGGGGGTTTTTCTACACCCCTTTCGGGGGGTTTTTTTTCCGTGCTGATCCCCGGCAACTCCCCAAATGCATAGTGCATTTTTAAACTTTTTTTTTGGGGTTAAGGATAAAAGGGCTCAAGAAAGGTTTGGGGGGGGTTTGAGCGGGGGGGGTTTGGGTTTGGGGTTTTTTTTCCCCTTTCCTTTGCTGTTGTTATGTGTATGAATGGGGTTTAAAAGGGGCTTTTTTGTTTGGGGGAATCTCCCCTGTGCTTTTCCTTACATCCAAAAACTTTTAACATGGCTAATCACAAAAAATCTCTTTGGAAACCCTTAAGGGGCCCTTAAAATTGAAAAAGTGAAAAGCTTTTGTATTTAATTATTTTAAAGTGTTACCCTGAGGGTGCTTCTTCTGCAGGGGCCCCCATTTCCCGGTCAAAAAATTTTTTTTTTTTAAATTTTTTTTTTTTTTTCCCCCCCATCCCAAAAACCAAAAAATAAAAAATTTTTCTCTAATTAACTCCGGGGGGGGTTTTCCCCGGGTTACTAATTAGCTAAAATTTTTAAGGGTAAATCACTTCCTTTTAACCTTTTGGGAAACCAAAAAAAACGGGATCCGGGACTGGCGGATATTTAATTCCCCACTTCCCTTTTACGGGGGGGTTTTAGGGTTTTTAAAGTACTTTAGAAATAATTTTTATCCCCCAAAACCCCTTTTTAAATGGTGCTGTCTTTCAATAAATTAAATGGCCTCTAACTTCCGAAATTTCCCCACAGGGTCTTTATTAATCCTGGGGGGATTTTAATGCTTTTAAAAAGGACGGGGAGCTTGAAAGGTTAAAAACCTTCCATTCTCAAAATTTAAGAAACTGGGCCCTTTGGGCTGAAGCGCATGATTAAAATGGAATCTGGGTGGACACACCCAAAATTTGGGGGCAATTTCTTGTTTCTCACCTCAAAGGGATTCCCCTTTTCTCGTAATGATATGGGTTTTCGCTCTAAAAGTTGTTTCCCCAATCTTTTTTTCCTAAGGTGGTATCTCCCCAGAGGGATTTTCTGATCATCCCCATTTTTTTGGGGTTTTTGCTATTTTCCATTTTTTTTGGGTTTATCGAAAAATCTTGTGGCGTCCCAACCCCAAGGGGTTGGGGGGCCCTTTGGGGGGCGGCCAAATGTTTTTTAAGAACTGAAAAAATTTATTGGGATTTAAAAATGGGGGCTCTGTTAACCCCTCTGGGGGAAAAGGGACTCCCATAAGGCAGTCATGAAGGAGTGATTATTGGGGGGGCCATTGCGGCATACCAAAAAAATGATCTGGTTTGCATTGTACCCTCCTTAGAAAAAGGGATTTACTTTCCCGGGGGGGGCCGAGTACTTTAGGACCCCTTTACCCCCTGCAAAAAAAACCTAGTTTGGGTAGGGGAAACCAAAAGGGGCAACTTTTTCCCTATTTACAGAGTACGCTAAAAAAATATTACGGGAAAACCCGCCAGGTTTTTTTTGGGGCAAAAAGGGGACAAAAAAGGGTAAAACTTTGGCCTTTTTGGGAAGATCTGAAAACCCAAAGTCACGTGGTTGTTTGTTTTTCCTATTTGATCCCCGGGAAACTTCACTGCCCCCAAAGGATATTTGCGCACAATTTGCAGATTATTACAAACCCCTTAATTCCTCTCGCCTTCAACGTTGGGACATGAGATTGCCCTTTTTTTGGAAACACAATGTCCCTTCCCTTTGGCAAATCTGAGGATTTTTCAGTAGGGTTTTTTGGCGTTTCCCAAATCACTGAGGGAAAAGAAACAAAAAGCTAGGGGGTAGTTTTGGCAACCCAAAAAAACCCGGGGCCCGATGGGCTCCCTGAGAAGGGTAAAAATTTGGGATGCGGGAACAATATAGTCCCCGGGATTAGAAACCATTTGTTTGCCCTTTGCGCGGGAAAGTGGGGAATTACCCCCCCCTTTTCAGAAGCTTTGTTAGTGGTGATTCAAAAAGCCAGGGAAACCAGGGGAAATTCGGTGGCTCCTATGCCCCATCCCCCTCCCTAAAATTTAGAGGGCCAAAAAATTTTTGGTTTAAAGGTTCTTCCCCCTTTTTGAAAAAAATTTACGGGTGTTTTGTCACTGGGGGGGGGAAACCAATCGGGTTTCACCCAGGGAAATCTCCCCGACATCAACCTGGGAGGCTTTACACAAACTTACAGAAAACCCAAAACTCTAATGCGGCCAATGGGGGTAATTGCCTCTTTAAAACGGGAAAGGCATTTGATTGGGTTGAATGGCCCCTTTTTTGGGGTTTGTGCTTTTGTCGTAGGGGGTACCTAAAAAATTTCTTGCAGTGGTTACATTTATTTTTCCCAAAGCCCAAAACCCAGGGGACGGGTTAAAGGGGGGCCCTCTTTTATCCCCTTTCCCTAGGGTCGGGGTACCCCCCGGGGGTTGCCCCTTCTCCCCTTTTTGTTTTCCTGTTTATGGAGCCCTTATTCTCTTATTAAAAAATAACACCAAAAAATTGAAGGGGGGAAAAGCCGGAAATTTCAGAAAAACTTTCTTTGTTGCTGACGACATGGGTGATATAAACTAGGGAACCCCCGGCGGGGCGCTGGAAAGGGTTATTTCTTTCTGGGATGAATTCGGCGTTAAAACCCGGGGGCCGGGTTTTAAAAGGGCCCAAAAACTAGTTTGTACCTAAAAATTTTGGCATGTTTTCCCCAATCAGGGTATTTTCCTCACAGTCAGCTCCCCACGATAGTGGAGCAAAATTTACTTATTTGGGGGTGGTTATCCACAAAAGGGTTTACAAAAAAATTTTTGGCCCCTTTAAAATTTACACCCCATGGGTTTAAAAACATTACCCCTCAAAAATTGAAAAAACATGGGGAGGTCTCCCACTTTTCCCCTGGTAGGGAGGATAAACAACTTTAAAAAAGATACCCTGCCGAAACTTTTTAAAAATATCCCATAGGGGGAGCACCTCATATTTTTGCCCCAAATTCCCCCCTTTAATTTTTTGGTAAGTTTAAACTTCTCCTTTTCCCTTTTCAGTGGTCAGCAGCCCCGGTTAAATAGGAGATCCCAAAGGCACTCCGAGAAGAGAAAGGGGGGGCAATTGCCGGATCTATATCCCCTAAATATTTCAGCCCTACAACTGTAAATTTTTTCATCTTGGGTTATCCAGTAATAAAATCCCCAGTCGTTTTGGAGGCAGCCCTGGTGGGTTCCCCCGAGGCCCAGCGGAACCCGCCATAACGAGGGGAAGATACCAGAATTTTCATTCCCCCAAAAGGCCCCAAGAAACTACGGGTTTTTGGGTGGAATCCTTTTTTTAAACTGTATCATTAAAAGGGGTCACATACTTCCTGGCCCCCTATATTCCCCTTTTGGAGGAAAACCCTAGGCTAAAAAGACTGTTTTATTTGCCAAAATTTCGAAAAATTTTGGGGCCTCAAAAAGGAAATTAAAAAATCTCACTCAGCTTTTTTTTTGAAGGTGTTTTTAAAAAAAATTTCAGTGCTTTCAGTCTGATTATGGTCTGCCTAGGGGCTGCTTTTTTACCGTACTTACAATTTTGGGACGCCTTTTGAAGCCTTTTTTTGAGCCTAGAATTGACTTTGGGGAAAGGGGAACCCCCTGGGGTTTTATAGCTAGGAGAGAAATTTTACATAATCCCGGGCCCCCTCATTTTTTATAAAGTCCCTTTATGACTAATTTAAAACCCCGCCCTTTTCAAAATCTTTTGAAAGGTGGAGGGAGACCCTCCCGGATCCTTTAGGAAACAGCAGGGATGAACTGAAATCCCGGGAGGGCTACTGGTTCCCCCATTTCTCGGGGGCCAACTGTCCCAAACTAAAGGGGTCCATAAGTATATTTTTGGGCAACCCGTTTTCTTTAAACAAATGCATAAGTTAAACCTTTTGGGCACTTGTTAAATAGAAGTCATCAGGGGGGTGGGGAAACCCTTTTTCCCTATGGTGGGGAAGGGCCCCGAGATTTATGGCTTTTGGTCTGTGTTCATGGGGTTTTCCCAAACTCCAGACTGGGGGCTTCCCATTTTTCTGTGGCCCCCGGGAAAAGTCTGTTAGGGGGGGGGTTTAAAAAATATAGTTCCAACAAAACCCCGGAGCGAATTTTTGTATCGGCTCCTCCTTTTTTATGCTAGGAAAACTATTTTTCTGAACGGAAGCCCCCCAAAAAGTCCTACATTTTTCATTGGTTGCAAATTTGGGAATGGGGGGTTTGCCCAAAGGGACAAAGGGCCCCATATTTTCCCCCCGGGGGGTGCCCGGGGAAAGGGTTTCAACTCTTTTTGGGGTAATTGGAACGCTCTTTCCAAAGGGTTTTGCCCGCTGGTGCTGAGTAACCCAAGTAAAATGTGGGAAAGTGTGTATGTGTGGTTTTTTTTTTGTCTTGTTTTCCCTTTGTTTTCCCCGAGGAATTTACTGGGCCGCATCCCTTTTTTTTTTATTCAACATGGAGTTTCATAAGAAAGTTTTTAAAATTTCCCCTGCAGTGATTTTTGTTTTATATTGGGCCCTTTTGTTTTTATGCTCAGTTTTGGAATATTGATTACATACTTTTGATCGCTTATTTGGGTATTACAGTTGGGAAATTTTTTTACTTTCATTACTTTTTTTGTGATGCATTGTTTTATATGGGGGCTATGGGGACTCAATTTATTTTTGGTTTTTTTATGGGTTTTTATTATTACCCCTTGGGTTTTCTTAAATGCCAAAAATAAACCTGTTTAAAAAAAAAAAAAAAAAGATCTCCCAATTTTTTTTTTTGTTCTGCTTTTTTTTAAACACCTTGTCCCATTCAATACAGTTTAAAATGCCTCCCCTTTAAACAGGGTAAAATTAGCCTTTCCCCAAATTTTCCCTTGTTTTTGGCTCCAAGGGCAAAAAGGGCCCATTGAAGGATTAAAAGGAAAATTTAATTTTTTAAGGTCACTATTCCCCTAGGTTCCCCAACCTGAACCTTTTTTACTCTTCCGGGCTATTAAATCAAAAAATTTAAATCTAGAAAAGGGCCTTTCCCCCTAGTTTGGGTTTCCTTTCACCAAAATTTTGGGAAAGGGTAAATTTTTCTTTTGTTTAGACAAAAACCTGTTTCCTTTGTGGGGAGCTACAGTTTCAGAATTTCCCCGGGTTTATGGGTTTGGGGAGTTTAAAAGTCGCCCCGGGAAAAACAACCTCAAATTTTATTTTGATGCCCTTTTCTATTTGCCCGGGGGAGCAAATCTTCTATGGGTTCCCGTTATATTTTGAGGCCCATAGAGAAATATTAGAAATTTTAAAATTCGGGTTTTCAACCCCCATGTAATTTTTTACCCATAAAAGATTTCACCTGTTCACTACCTGTTCCCATATCTTTCCGCAGTGTTGGTTTTAACAGCATTTTACTAGAGACATAAAAACCCCCCCCCTTCCGGTGTTTTTGGTCACTTTTTAAAAAAGCGAAAACCCGCAAGTTAAACCCCCCCAAAAAACTAGCCCTCTCCAGCCCCTCTCATTTAAACCCACTATGTCATATTTTTCTTCTGCAATTAATACCAGTCCTTTATTTTTTTGGTCAGACTCCTGGGTTGGGTCAAAGCAATTTAGAGATTTTTCCCCGTTTTTATTTCTTTCTCCCTTTCTTTTTAACTATTGCTACCCTTCCCCCACTCCACCCCCTGATTTTTCCCAATTCCCAGCTCTCATCTTCCACTATCTTGCATGCTAATTTGTAATTTTCCCCCCCCCCCCAGTCCCAAAATTTTAATATTCCCCCCAGCTTCCTAGCCTTTTTTGTTTCCCCCAAAACAGCTGCAAAACCCTCCCATTTTGGTGCAGCCCCCCCCTAGCATGGCCTGTAGCCAAGACAGAAGTCAGTCCATTTCCAAAAACCCAAACCCTCTTTCCTACACCAATTTTGGGCCATTATTCAGCTCTCTAATCTCCCCCTTTTCCTCTCTGGTGTGGAGGGAAAGAATATTTCTGAAAAAATTACCCTGGAGGCCTTGCCCTTAGCTTTTTGCCTAAGTCCCTGAAATCATTTTTAAGTACAACCCATACCTCTAAATTTTCATTGGTGCCAAGTGGGCCCCTACAGCGGATTCTCACAAGGCCCCGCCAAAACGTCAGCCTATCCCGATATGTCAACCTGGGGCCCCCGGGAAAAAACATACTGTTCGACAAACCGGGCTTTGTGGGGAATTGCCCTAATTTTTTGCCCCTTTTAAAAGGGGGTCCCAACACTAGCACCTGTTATCTGACCTCACTCCTTTTCCCAATCTTTGATCTTCTGGGCAGACAAGGGGAGGTCTTGCGCAGCAATGTATTTCTGAGCCAAAAATCCCCCCATCCCCCCCAATCTTTCAAATTTGTTGGGGGTGCCCTTTTGGACTAGCCTCCCTAACACTCTTCCCCCTACCCCCTTTCTTTC
>JAODAL010065699.1:0-18108 GCA_025379985.1 Phyllomedusa bahiana
TTTTTTTTTTAATTTTTTAATTACATTCAATTTGAAATGTTTTTTTTGCAGCTCTAACCCTTTTTATTCTACATACAAAAAGAGCCAGCACACCAAAAGAACCAAAATTTTCTAATCACTGACATCCCATTCAAAAAGACTTTTCTTTTTTTTTCCAGCCTATCAATAGCCTTTCTATTTTTGGCGCGTTACTAAAGGGCCTAATTTTACATAAAATGCCCTAACCTTAGGCGGGGCACATTGAACTTGGGACAAATGCACGAAACGCCAAACTGAGAACCCCCTGAAAGAAATAAATATTAAAAATTATTTTAAATAATAGGGCGGCCTTCCACCACTGACAACAGGCTAATTTACTATCAAAATTATAAACACAATATCTACAACTAGCTCTTTGCCCCAAAACAGACCACGACTGCAATAAAAGTTTTTAAAATTTGATATGGAAAATATGGCGGCCTTCGCACCACTGACTATTCAATTTTACTAGGAAATAGTAAAACAAAATTTTTGCTACAACTGAGCTCTTGCGACAAACAAAAAGGGACTTAATAAAAATTTTTTTTAAAAGTTATGGGGATAAGAAAAGCCGGTTTTTGGAACACTGAACCCCGCAAAAAGAAAAATGAAAAAAAAGGGACAATTTTACCTCCTATCAGGGTCCCTTCCCCCAAAAAGGTGGTAAAACAATGCTTTTTTTTTAAACAAGATCACAGAACCACTGAGCTGCAAAAAACTCCCCTCCTTTCAAAAACCTCTCCTGCTGCCGAACCCCCCCCCCCCCCACCACCCCCACCCGCGCCCCCACGCTACACACACCATAGATACCTTAAAACTTTCTATAATAAAAAGAAATGAAATTCTCTAATCTAATTTTTTTCTAAGCGTAGATAGGGGTGGTTTGTTGTATTAGAAAATTACTCTCAGAGCGTTAAACAGCTTTTTTTTTTAAAAAAAGCAACAGACACCCCTCTGTGAAGTGGCATAGACAGAGAAAGAGCTCAAATAGGAAATCAGTTGCATAATAAAACAGGTCACATGATGACGATTACGTTACTATCGTCTCGGCCGATATCGATATCGCAAAAATCAAGACCATTTCCGATAGTCGATAAAGAACAATCGCCGATCACCATTAAAGATTCACTACGGGAGAGGAAAAACACACTTCATATCTTACACCCAAACAGGGCTGGGAGAAGCTGGAATAAACATCACACAACAGCAAATCTGAATACTGCTAACATCTTAGGCGACACACACTTAGGTATAAAAGGCCACAGAAACAACAGTCACGACCATTCACTATCCCTGTCCTTGTACCAGCACAGCAGACCTTTAAACCTGCATGAGCCCACAAATATAAAAAAAGTGCCAGAAGCAGATGATTTGAACATCAATTTACTTGAACATGGAACATATGACTACACCCTGTCCTGGAACGCCAGAAGTGAGCCCCAAACCTGCTTGACCCCCTGAAATTATAAAGTGCTGGAAAAAGGAGTCCCTTTAACCACCTTTATAGTTGTCACTCGGACATTGACTATATCTGTCCTGTACCGCAGAATGACCATAATATCAAAACCTGTTCTGACCCACAGAATAAAAAAGTGCTGGGAAAAGGAGTCTTTCGAACCAACCATTTTAGTTCTCACTCTGACATTGACCTATACTGTTCTGGGCCACAGCATGAGCCCCAAACCTGTCTGACCCACAATTAAAAAGATGCCGGAAAAAGGAGTCACACTCAACCACCATTTAGTTGAACTAGGACATTCATACACGTTTCCTGTTCCTGGACCCACAGTATGTCCATCAACCCGTCTAGTACCCAACAATTAACAAAAGTGCCAGCGGAAAAACGGAGGTCTTTGAACCAGCATTTTAGTTTCACTGGACCATTGACTATATCAATCCTGTACCACGTCAGAATGACAATTAAACACTGTCTAGACCCACCAGATAAAAAGTACTGGGAGAAAGGAGTCCTTTGAACCAACCATTATTAGTTTTCACTGACATTGACTATACCTGTTCTGGGCCACAAGCATAGCCCCAGAACCTGTCTGACACCACATATTAAACAAAGTGCCCGAAAAACAGGAGTCTCTCAACCACCATTTTAGTTGAACTGGACATTCATATGCCTGTCCTAGGACCACAAGCAATAACCATACAAACCTTGTCCCTGACCCCACAAGATTCAAAATAGTGCCAAGAAAAATGAGTCTTTTGAACCACCATTTTAGTTACACTGGACATTGACCTATACCTGTCCCTGGGCCACAGCATGAGCCCATGGCCACACAAACTGAATGGCCCCCATATTTAAAAAGTCACTGAAAAAGGGAGAGCCTTTCAACCAAACCATTTTAGTTTCTATGGAAATTGAACAACTATACCTGTCCTAGAACACACAGCATGAGCCCCAAACCAGTACAAATGACCCACATATTTAAAAAAGTGCCAGAAAAGAAGGAGTCTTTCCAACCATCCATTATTCATTCACTGCACTGGACATAGACATATATCTGTCTTCACTACCCGCAGAATGAACAATAAACCTGTCCTGCCCACAGAATTAAAAGTTGCCGGAAAAAGGAGACTTTGGAACCACCATTGAAAGAAGTTTTAGTCTTCACTGGACATTAGACTATCCGTCGCTGAGCCAACAGCATGGAGCCCCCAAACGCTGCGATGGACCCACACAACATTTAGAAGTGACGAAAAAGAGAGTCTCTCAACACCACCATATTTAATTTCCACTGGACATTTGACTATAATCTGTCCTGTACCGCAGAATGGACGCCCTAAACCTATTAGAGCGCACCACGGAGAAGGTTCCCAAAGTGGCCTATCTATTTTTGTACAGTGACTGTCATACTTAGTACATATTCATTTTGGTAACTGACATTTTTTTTATTTTGTTACAAGTACATTACAATTTAGGGAAGTTTTATTTATAGTTTTACATTATTATCATTTTTGCTTTCTTTTTTCAAGTGTGATAACTACAACATGAACCACATCCCTGCAGATTTTTTTAAAGGTATTTTTACACTGTAGATGTGGTTAGAATTCGACACAGATCCACACAAAACACACACCCAAAGTAATGAAAAATAATCCTAATCATCCCCAAAACCACGGTTCTTAGTTGAGAAGAACACACTTTGCCCTCCTGGACTTCTGAGAGTGTATTCAGCCATCAATTCAGATGGTTTTATATCATTTTTCTCCGTCCAAATTCCTTCTTCAGTGATTAGGGACAGAACACCCCTGGAGATTCAAAGGATGCGACCCCATAAGTGACTCAAGCCCCATAGAAAAATTTTAAGCCTCAAATTGGCAATTTGTGTCCATCCTGGGCCCTTTTTGACACTAACTTAACCTCACAGAAATCACACCTTTTTTTCAAAATCTGATTTTTAGAGAATTTGAAGCTCTCCCCTGATTGCCCCCTACAACTGCGTAGAGCCAGGTTCTCCAGTCAGCCATCTGTTAACACTGGTCAAGCTGCCAGGTCAAAACTTACAGTTGTGCGTGAGAGCCCGGCTAGCTACTGCTCATTCTATTAACACGCAGGTTCAGCTGCCCAGGCGAGCTGGGCTAGCTCTTACAGTGGGTGTGGTGAGACCCAGGCATGGCGTGAGTCATCTATTAACACAGTAAAAATGCCCTTATGACGCAGCAACGAAAACAGTTCGTGCAGAAAGCAGAGTGCGAAGCGAAGTGTGAGGTAAGAACCTCCAGCCTTCCTCAGTACACAGTCAAGAACCCGGGATTAGCGCACTGCCCCTTCGTCCGTATGGAGTGCGAAACCAATTGAGCTTCACTGGGAAAATACATGGTGGTTAACGCTCTGATCCTCCCATGTGACCCTTTTTCTTGGCATCATCTTTTATCTCGATTTACTCAAATGTGCTGGAGGAAATTGTCCCTCTGTTCTTTCGTTCCCTGCGTCCAGTGCTCCATACTCTGGTCATACTGAATAAACCTACATCGTGCAAGTCATCGCACCTCTCTTCTGACACCTAATTCAGAAGGATTTTTTTTTTACCAGCTATTTATGTACATGCAAGCTTTTTAGTAAATTAAATTCTAGAAAAAAAACATTTTTTAAAAATAGGATGGAATCCCCACCATGTCTTTGTTTCTTTACTCCTTTTCTTTAATTGTATTAAATGGGTTGTCTCAATACAGGGATTGCGCTATGTTAAAAGATCTTGCAAAAACAGTCATTTTGCAATATGTGTCCATTAACATGTCCTACCAATTCCGCTTCTGGAACAGAACAACATCACCCTTTGAGGCCCACTCTTGACAATTGTGAAAGAAACAATGTCTGTTAGAAACTACATTTTGTTCTATACTAGGAACTGTATAATAGCTTGCATGTCACACAGCAAAATGCCCCAAAAATTCAAACATACCCTTACCACTTGACATTGTTGAATAACAAAAGAATGTCTAGAAACAAACATTTATTTTTATAATAAGACCCTGCTAGTATTGCTAGCATGTCGACAGCAAAATCGCCCCAAAAAGTTCAAACATGAACCCTTGAGCAGTCCACTTTTGACAATTGTGACAGAACGAAATGTCTGTTAGGACAAAACAAAAATTTTTAGATAGGACCTGTAGTATACTGCTGACATTCAAAGCAGCAATGACCTTAACAAAAATTACTAAAATGACTTCTCAGCCACTGTCTAAAATTGAGTGTGAGCGAGAAAAATGCCACTTAGAAGCCACATTTTCTGTTCCAAACAGGACCCATGATGTACTTGCTGTTCCCTCACAAGCAATACATGACCCCCAAAAAATACTAAAAATGAGCTTCTCCAGCCACTGAAAAATTGTGATAGGAAATACATGCCACTTAGAAATCCACATTTCTGTTCCAAAGGACCAGAATTATAGCTGTATCTCACAGCAAAACATGACCTCAAAACCAAGTTGACGAAATGCCTAAAACTTCTAAAGATCTAAAGATGAGTAAATGGACTACGGCGTGTTTGTCATCGAACCTTGCTGCGTCTTTTACAGTCCTCCTCACAACAACGCCAGCAAAAAACCAGCAAAATGAACTGTTGGGAACTGAGAATAAAAAATACAGCAGTAAAAATGACATCATTTTTAAAAAAAAGTTTCAAGAAACCATTACTGTTTTGATAGAGGAAAGTGAAAGTAGTACTGTTCAACTAATTGGTGACCTCGGCAATTGGGAGCCAAACAAAAAAAAGACCCCCACATCATCAGAGATCCATGCCTGATTCATACTTGATGAAATCAATTCGATCCACATTATCTGTGGAAAGCCGAAAAGCGTTTGTCTGTTAAAATACTCCCACCAGCTGTTCTGAAGGTCCTCTACCAGGTACATACACGCTGGCTGCTCGGGCACGGAAGCACAACCACCACTATGGAGTGGCGATCGTGCTCGCGAGCACATTCCGTCCATCGTCTTTAGGATACCCAGAAGTTCTATTGGAACCGGAACACATCCAAAAAATCTCGGTGTTGAGAACGCAGATAGTTCGTGCACCAACATGACATCTTTAACGCCTGGTCTCTGAGTGTTTTATGTGTGCCCCATTGCATCATTGGTTGATGTGGTAAAATAAGATTCGGCAGCGTAGGTCACCCATCTAGGGCTTCTGCACCATTCCTCCAGCTGTCGCTGCTGCTAACAAATACGGCTACTTAGGCACTCTACTGCTGTCACGTCGCTGATCGCATTGTACACCGTGACTATTATGAAAGAAGCACTGAAAGCAGACATGCAACAGATTTCTCCAGTTTGATCAAATCAGCACGGTACTCCATTTCCTTCATTATACTCCTCTATTTGGGTGGTGGTAAAGAAAGTACTCTGAGTTCTGTTTTTGTACCGATGGGATCCAGGAGGGGTGACACCACCCAGAGTAACTGTGTCTCATGTTGAATGGCCTTAATGCTGAGGACACAGTGGAAGAAATGGAGCATCCAAAGCACTCAACACCACCCACAGCGCATACGCGGACCGCGACTTAGCGCTCCACAAAAAAACTCCTTGCAGCGGGATCGTACCCCACACAAAAACCCCCGTGTAGGCCCCAGTCTATCGAGTCCCGAACAGAACCCACCGAGAGTCAACCACTGGCCCCCTTATGCCATGCTCCCTCCTCGCCAGTCACATCTCATACATATTCCAACCTCTACACACCGGTACCCCGTTCCCTTTTCAGCACCCACTCGCTTATTCGATATCTCGTATGCTCGCCATTCTGACCAATCTAAACCCACGCCTCATTGCACTGCAACGTGTGTAGGTGGAGGCACAGCAAACAGAACATTCCTCAGCTCCACCACCCGCCTCAAATTCGCAGCCAACCTCATACCACGAGCATGTTATTTACGATGAACATCAGGTGTCTAGGACATACCTTCCTCTATTCACTCCGTCGCGCGCTTCCATCCGGCACAAGCAATCAAACACAGCCCAGACGATATGATATGCCACAAGATGATCGCAGCGCCTGAGAGCAGATGCCCGCCTTGTACCTAGCCCGAGGCACCCCGAACCACTGCCCTAATGAAGAATGATACACACAAACAGAGAAACTAGCACGGGCTATGTGGATTCCGAACGAAGAGAAAGGCTCCTTGTTCGCATCAGGTGTCGGCTCTCTCTACCTTCCCGTCCCTGCGGCCACGACCATGATGTTTCAGAGTGTCCTAATCGATCGTTCCAGAACTAAGACACCAACAATGAGCTCCATGGCTGACAAAAGCATTGTCCCGCACGTGAGATCATTTGGGTGCTTTCTTCAAAACATGGCATTGCTGTGCAACAAGCTCCTTTCACCTGCTCCACTCTCGTTGGCACAACACCCGCGAGGTCCGTGCACCGCTCTGCTTGTTCAGGCCACAATGGATCACTTGTCGTACTGAGCGTAATGGCATTGCTCTGAATGCCTACAATACGTCAGGAGCATGTGGAGTGCGCTTGCAATTCCAGCGGTTGCCACGTCAACATATGAGACGGTTGACGAGAGGCCTGAGCTGCCCTACTGCAACGCAGGACCAGGCGGATACTAAGCATGGTGACTAACGGCAGGAAGTGCGAACTCAGACATCGAGCACTTCCTCAGCGGCAGTCCCAAGACCCGGGGTAGACTCCTTTGAAATTTTCTGGACAACAAGGTTCATGACTTGTGCCAGGCAAGGGATGTGCTCCATCCTACCGAATAAGGGTCCAAAGGGTTGGGCCAGAAGATGTTTGCCCGTTATATCTGCACACCACCACTTGCCGGGCACAAGGGTTCTTTCTTGGGTTCACCATCAGCCAGCGCTCGTTGATATCTCGTTGCGGAGAGCCGTCCACATTCTTCCTGACATGTGTGTACGGACGGCGTCTTCCAAGACAGATTAATTACCAACACTGCCATGGTTTCTCTGGGCACGTATGGCCACCAAGATGACACCTTGGGGGAAAGTAAGCCCGTGCACATTCCTGCCGTGTATTTGAGAGCATAAGCACGCGAGCCAAGAGAGCCAACGTCTCCACCCAGCTCACCCAGTGAGCTGTCAAAGAGATATAGCGGCCTTGGCCGGTGCTTTATAGTCCCTGATGTCGGTGGTCAAAAATGGACTATTATGCCCGCAACAGTAGATGCACAGACAAAACGCAGCGCTTTTGCGAAATTTAGATGACACGTGGCTGGTCAGGGCAAGGACGGCTTTTTCTTGCAAAGAAATCATACTCGCAATCAATGTAAATTAAGGGCAGGCAAGGCCTATGTAACGTGGCGTGCGGAACCCAATCTGTTGTCCACCAAGCCGGGAAAGAGCAAACATAATCCAAGGCCAAAGCCTGCAATAAGTAGCCGACATTCACAGAAAAGCTTTTGCGGCTGTGTATACGAAATATTTGCACGTCATTAAAGGTAGTGTTAATATCTGCTCGCCAAACCTGGAAGACAGAAGGCTGGCTGCTAGACTGGCCGCTGTAACTGCGCCGTCTAGCAGGTCAGTCAAACTGGGTGGAAGGAGAAGGGGTAGGATGGTCTCTGGTGGTGCTGGTGGTACTCGAGGCGACGGTGTAGGCTGAAGCGTAGGCAAGATTCCCTGATCATGACTCTGAGAGACAAGAGCAGCTGAGGAATTGCTTAGGTGGATGGCGAGGAGGAGGCAAACGCGGAGACAGAGGGTGGTGACAGTGTTGAGAAAGCCCGGCGTCGGATCTGGCCTTTTTCATGGCCAAGTGTTGCCTCCATGTTCAACTCATGGCATTCGCTGCACTGTGACTCAGACATGTTGGTGTGTTATACACCTACAAGAATCATTCGCGCTCACTAGACTCATTTACGGCAAAGCGGACATATGAACAATCGGCTGGTGGAATCAGAGTTGCTCAAAAAAGAAGAGGCCCCAGCTTGAGATGATCCCTGACCTTTTTGAACGTGATAAAAGCGAGAGCGGGTTCCGCTGACCGTGGCTGTGCGGAACCATATCAGCGGGCCTTCTGCGACCCTCGCCTACGTCTCTTTATGAGGCGGGACCCAGTATTGACACTCCTACCTCCATCATCTATCCACCTCGTCCAGGAATTGAAGAAGGCGCTCGCAAGCAATTCTGCCTGCAAAAAAAACCACTTGGAAAACACCCAATGTCTCATCATCATCATCATCAAACCACAGTGCGTAGACTATTCGTCGTCCCTGACATTCTCTCTGCATCCAGGAGCTAGTGGGCTACAAACAAGAGGCCACCTGGCAAAGCGCGTTGCCGACCGCCAAACAAAGCCGGGACATTTTTGCCGCGATTGAAACACGCTCACTTTTGTCCTCCTCTGATGGCATCAGTACTGGGTGTCAGAGCAGACAAATCATCCTCTTTGGGCCTCTTGATCTTTTAACATGCGCCTCACTGTTGACCCCAAACGCATTTTGTCACATCAAGAGGTCACTTCAGAAAATGGATTATCTACAGTGGTGGAGTACACAGAGTTGACATTTGGGCTGGCCTTCACGCTTCCAGTTGGACGGATGCTGATGAACGACGATGATGACATTGATGGCACGTGACTGGGAGGAACGAGGAGGTAATGACACACTGCTTACTGCAAGCGGTTGCATTAACCACTAGAATAACAATTCTGGGCGTCGCTGTCGTTTACTGAGAATTCCACTGGGCCACAACCCACGATGACAGGCCTGACGGTACTAAAAAAAGACTGCAACCGAACGATGCCGCTTGCATAAGCGTGCATGTACGCCAGCACTGGAAGAGAGCACCTCTACAGTCGTTACACTTACACAACCATCCATTTCCCTAGACCCCCCTCTTGCTCCGCTTACCACTCTGAATTTCGCTCCATGTTCAGAAAGATGACAAATTTGAGATGGTATCGAAAGCAGTTTTTTGGAACGTCATCTTATTAAAGATGGCAAATCACAGCTATTTCAAATCCTACAAAAATTCAAAATAAAATTGCGCTGGATTCAAATTTTAAGTTGCCACAAGCATACCAATCTATAAAACAAAGCTGAACTGAACCAAAAGCGAATGAAAAAAACACATGTATCAAAATGTCTATACGGATAATAAAAGTATTTCTATATGGCGCACCGTAAAAACAATACACCACATGGTCGACTCACACAAAATGTGCTGGATTCAAATTAAAGTACAAGGTACTCTCTATCTACAAAGTTGACTGACCAAAATGAAAAAAACACCTATACTAAAATGTATAACGGATAAATAAAAGGTATTTTTGGCATATTACAGCAATACACCTTGGGTGACGTACCAAAAATGCCAGATCAAATTTAACTGCAAGTACCTCCTATCAACAAAGCTTGACTGACCACAAAAGTAACTAACAAAACACATATCTGATATGTAATAACGGATAATAAATATTATTTTTGGCACCTATCAATACACCTTTGATGACTACAAAATTGCAGGAAGTTCAAATATTAACTGCATAGAACCTCACATCTACACAAAGCTTGACACAGACCAAAAGTGAAAAAAAACACCTATCTGAAATTATCCAATCCGGATACCACAGTATTTTATGTGGACACCATATCAAATAGCACCACAAATGTGATTCTACAAAATGCTTGTAGTTACATATTTAACTGCAAGGTGGCTCTATGAACAAAGCTGGGGCCCCTGCGCCAAAGTGAAAGAACATTGTACATCTTAAATGTATACGGATAAACAAAAGGTATTTTTCGGCACCTATCAATACACTGTGGTGACTACACAAAATTGCTTTCTAACGGATTTCAAATTTACCTTGGTACCTCTATCACAAAGCGTCTTGACTGACCAAAAAGGTGAAACAAAACACAACGTAACATTGAAATGTACTACAGATATATAAAAAGGTCAATTTTTGTCCACCTATCAATACACCTGTGGTGACTCACAATATTGCTGGAATTTCAAATTAAACTTGCCAGGTGGCTCTGATTAACAAAGCTGAAGGCCTGCGCACAAGTTGAAAAAAAGCACTATCTGAAATGTATACGGATAATAAAAGGTATCTTTGGCACCTATCATATACACCTGTGGTGACTAACAAAATTGCTGATTCAAATTTAAAGTGACAAGGTACCTCTATCAACAAAAGCTTGACTGACCATAAAGGTGACAAAAAACACCTATCTGAAATGTATACTGCGATAATCAAAAGTAGGAGTTTTTGCACCTATCAAATAGACCTGCAGTTACTAGAAAAGATCTGTATCCTACATATAATAAAGTTCACTGCTGGCCAACACATAAATTTTCAACAGTAAACTGTTAAAAATAAAGCGAATTCAATGTGCAATGTCCCTACACACAAGTCTGGGTGCACAATATATCCAGTATCCTTTAAAGACGCTGTCTGTGTTCCGCACCGCGTTAGAAAACCCTCCGCCTCCCCACCTATAACACTCCTCCCGTGACTTTACAAGCCGATATGAATATGCTGCCAATAAAATTCTCAGACCAAACTACCTAAAATCTGCAAATCTCTGATCTACCTAAGTTCTCAGGACATTCACATCTAGAAATATACAGCTTCTCTGCAAAGCAAATAGAATAATTTCGCTGAGACTGTTTGCACAGATAGGCAGAGCGCACTTCCTACTCCTATAGACGCTGACACACACTGAAGGCAGAACAGAAATTGCTGTTTCTATCAAAAAACTGGAAGGTTCATGTGATTTTCCAGCCAATCGCAACCATACACATCCCCATGGCATGACGTCGCACCACACAGCCACACCAGCTCTATTCTGTAAGCTGATACTTCTGGCGCCAACAATCAACAGGCGAAAGCGCTGCAAACAATGGCGCATTAATCATAATAGATTAATGCGCAGATTTATTAACCCTAAATTAGTCTCGCGTGACATCGGAAACAAATCCATCTCACACTAGAAAAACCCGTGCCGATTTTCAACTTTGTCAATAATTGATAATTTGTTCAATAAACTCGCTCAACACTAGAAGGTCACGTGAGTTTTGCAGCCAAGTGAGATCCGTCACACCGCAGAAGTGGTGACAGTTGTACATCCGTCCTCAACACCCCCTCCTAATCTTGATCTGTATCTTGGCTGGCCCCAAAAGTGACTGGAAACCGCATGACACAAATGGTGCGATAGTAATAGATTATCATGTAAGATATGTCACCTAACAATCGCATTATCGTAAATTTCCGATAAGCCTAAAAAACCGTGAGGCCGATTCACACACTTTTTGGGCGGATAATATCGCTCATCCCTAATAATCACACAAAATCCACTGTCATACATACAGGCGCATTATACACTGAAAGCGAGACTCGAAGCACCTTCCTTCATACATGTCTCCCCTGGTGCCCCATAAAAAATTCTATACTCACCTTCCTCTGCTACTTCCTTCCAGTTCTGGGTCTTGCCAGTCTTCGGTTTATGCTCCTCCTCTTCCAAACAGAGTTGTTGATGCTACAGCCCCTGCCTCTGCTTACATCACTGTTCAGCAGACTCGTTCCCCCTCTGAACGGTGGCATGATGCGAACAAACTGTGGCCAATCTAATGGCTTTACAGACGATGAACATCCCATTATAGGAGAAGAGGAACATAAACAGAAGAACGTTGAGACCCAGTGCTGGAACGAAGGAATGGAGGAAGGTGAGTATAGGAATTTTTTTATGGGGCACCAGGAGCCTAATATTTATTTTTTATAGAAATGGGAAAACCCCTTTCGTCCATTGCTTTTGTAGGACTAAGTAAAAAAGTGCAGAGCATAGATTAGGCAATGTGAAAAATTTATCCCAGGTAGTATACTGTTCCACTTTTCACCTTAGGTAGCAAAGAGGCTATAAGTAGTAAAGTCGTCAACAAGTATAGACACTGGACCTAACAGTAAAACCAATCACAGCTCAGCTTTCACTTTTTAAACTGCTCTGGAAAAATGAAGGCTGAGCTCTGATTGGTTGTTATGGATAACAAAGACAATCGTAACAATTGAGATAACACAGATGACTGGGCCCAATGTCCAGTGTTCAGACAATCACCCAGGATTTAGTAGAGCTTTATAATCCACATTGTATGAACTCCATACTTGTGGTAAAAATGATTTCTTTAGTGACATGATGTAATAAGCAGCTGGGAGGAGGTGCAGAGGAGAGGATGAGAGTAATCGTTACTCAGCCCATTTCATGGTGGCATGACTCAGCATACTTCTCATGCCGCTCTGGCATGTATTACATTAGAGAGGGAGTCCTGCAGCTTGACTTGGTGTTATTATCCCAGAGTGCACACTCCATTGTGTTGGTTGTAGTACTCACCTGCTGTTGTGATTGTATAAAGAGGTGCCCTTGGTGTTAGATGCAGGTGAAATACTGAATTCCCTTAAATCCATCCGTAACAGTCCTTTCTTCACATTAGCTCACACCAGCAGCAGGCTATCATCCCTTAAGTCCATAATACAAAGTCCCTTTAAAATTCCAGCATTGACTACAAGGAGTTTACAGAATAGAGCCCCAAGAAAATGGGCGATCCACATCACTTTCTTCATAGAATCAGACCTAGACTACACATTATACTTGCTCTTACCCCAGAAGAAACTGGATTGGTGAGATAGAGGCCAGACGCGAGCTAAGCATATGAAGAGACTATTGCACTACCTGTCTGATGATCCCAAACTGTCTGATGGCAGCTTCTCTCCATTGATTTCTTGGGCCCGACAGCTGCAGTCTGACAGGCACCCATGCTGTCTTAGAGGCCTATCTCTTTAGAACTAGGGGTAAAGCCCTCAAGTTTGACAGCTACTCCAAAAACCACATTACATTACACTAGGGCCAATTTATAAAGTTTCCCTCTCTCTACTCCTCCCTTTTAGGTACCATAAGCGACTATCTACCTCCTACTGACTGACTGCAGGGAGCATTTACACAGGCAAAACTGTTCAGTCACAGTAACTTAACAGGTTCTTATCTTATAGTACACTTAACTCAGCATTCCATAGACATCGTATACAAGAAGTTCACCCAAAGGTCATTAATTCATCCTTAGGACCAACAACAAAGGTGGACAAATAAACCAAAGGAATGACACTTCAGCACAAACATGTCATCACCATCATCAATACAGTATAACTCAACTTCATCACTTCACATAATTGTGCAATACATTATGTAATGTACACAATGGGTTAACCTGGTGTGTACAGGGTTAATCCTTTACATTGCAATCATAGATAAAACACATCACAGAAATTCCTTTAGAACATGTGCAAATATACTTGTTATAGTTCTTACAGTTCTTAATGTTTCAATCATAAGTTTAGAAACATAGCCTGTATGATTAGGTATTGAAAAATAGTTGTCCTTGAATGTTTCTAGCAGACAAACATAAATTGAGATGTTATAGAAATTATTAACTTTGTCAAGAGCACATTTTAAGTTTTAAGAAAAGGTTATGTCATTCTGAAATTTTGATTTAGAAAAGTGAACCATGTCAGGTAAAGATTGGAACATCAGCGAAATCGCATCTCAGTCGATCACAGAAACACATTCTTGATAAATAAATTTAAGATGCTGTGTCAACAACATTGAGAGATCAATGTCCATTTATCAGACAAAAATAATTATGATCCTATGGAAACAAACAATAACTATGACTAAGTGCATGTGTTAAGTTTTAGCAAAAAAGGTTTTGTTATTTTCAAATTGTGATTGAGAAAAGTAAGCCATATCAGGTAAAGATTTGAGCTTCAGTGAAACCGAGTCATTGGTCATCAAGCTCCTGTTTTAAAAGGACCCTCTGATAAAGAAATGTATGACGACGTATTAACAACATTGAGAGATCAATGTCCATTTTAATCAACCATTAAAAACAGGTTGGAACATTTTTGTCCCTTTCTATTACAATGGGATCTGGATAAGTTGGAGGCCTCGGCAGAGAAATGTCAGATGAAGTTTAACAAGGATAACTGCAGCGTTAATTAGTTAAGTAAAAAAAAGTCTATTTCTAGAGATAAGACTCTGCAGGGAGTGACTAAACATGGACAGACTGACCTACTGATGGCAGCTTACAGCAATAAGAGAGAGCAGGGAGAAGTGGGGAGAGGTAGCTGGTAACCAGAGAAATTTGAGTACTCAAAAGAGGAGATCTTTTTTTCATCTCCTGAACAAAAACAGAATCAAAACATTAATGTATTTGGTAACAGTCTTCGTTTACCTTTCCCTACATGTTAAAAGCCAGTCGATGTAGTGAGAAAACCCCTTTAAATCGACTTTAAAATTGTTGATCATCTACCACATTCTACTGATTTGAACCTATCATTATTAACTCTTTTCAAAAATCCAAAAAATTATTGAAATTTTTTGACAAAGGAGATGGTAATTGATTTTGTGGAATTGTGGTTTTCAGAAAGGGTAACAATTTTTTTCTAAAAGATTAGAATTTTTTTTGAAACATACATAGTATTACTTAGAAAACATGTGGTTATTTACTAGGCTAGACCAACTATATTTAAAGGGGTTATCTCACTACATTGATTCATCTCACCTCAATCCTGTTTTCTTGGTTTCACTTTGAATTCATGGGCGTGTTTACTGGCTTCCACTAGGCTGCAGTAGAAGCCAGGTCTGTAGTTATAACAACCAGTGCTGCAGCCTATTAGTATAGATCAAATAGGTCTGTAGCTATAGCGACCTGAGGAGCTGATGCAGCCCATAAAAGATAGGATATCTCATAATAGGTAGGAGACTTAATAGACATATATTGCAAAGTGACTTGTTTTTGCAAGATCTTTAACATAAAAAGCAATCCCTGTAGTGAGACAACCCCTTTAAGTATTCCCAAGTACAATACCTATATCTTTGAAAGGAGCAGTACATATTATATAAATGAAGCATACTAAATGGAATCACATAAACAATGCATCATTAATACGATTTCATAAAACACAAGCAGTACAGCATATGGTAACCATGTCCACACATAATAGTTACAACATATACGCCTAGATTCAATGGATATATAGCAAGTCACTTTATACTTTATAGAGTTTAGATACTTCATGCTAAGAATAAAGCTTAAATCGAAAACTTTCAAGAGGTGTTCTCACTACAAAGATTAGCTTTCAACATGAAGGGACTGTTAATTGAGACTTTTCCCAAACATATTGCTTTGTTGATTTTGCTTTAGTCATGAGATAAGAGACATTTTATGTGCTCTTCAGTACACACAGGTTTCTATGGTTACCTGCATACCAAACAGTCCATAACCAACCATTGTATTAAGTCCCCACAGCAGCTTTTGTTTCATCTTCCGTACTTATAGCTCTTCCGTACTTATCAGGTTAACACAATACAAGCAAATATGCTAACCCTTTCTAAGAACCACCCACAGCATATAGACAGAGTGATTAAACTTTTTGACGAAAAAACAGTCAAGTGAAAAAACCCCTTTTAGCTGAAATTTTCTACTACAAAAACAAAAATTTGGGTTTTTTTTGCACAGGAAAAACTTTTTTGAAAAAACAAAGCACACTGGTGCTCAAAATTCATAAGACATTTCAAATTCAAAAACGGGGCACTTTATGGACAAAGGGAAACCGTCAAAGGGACATGGGAAAATTTTGGGAAAAAAGCTTTAACTGCTAACTAGATACTTTTAAAAAAATTGAGGTTTCCATTTCACATTTTTGGCCAAAAATGCTTAAGCCCACCCCCCAATCATCAAGGGACCTAAAGTCAGGGGTCCTACCTATTGTTACCTCTTTGGGGGTCCTGTTCAGACCTGCATACTTTGGGGGCGAAGAACCTCTTCAAAGAACCTGCACGTTTTAAAACCTGGGGAAGGGGGGGGTGAAAACCCCAAAAATGGGACTACCACCCCCCCCTACATAAAATCAAAAACAACAATTGGTTTTTTGCACAGGGAAAAAAAACTTTGTTTGAAAAAAAAAATGCACACTGGTTCAGCAATTAAAAATAGACATTTCAAATTCAAAAAACAGGGGCACTTTTATGGATAAGGAAAACCCCGAAAATGGGACAGGAAATTTTTGGAAAAAGCATTACTGCTAACTGGGGCACTAAAAAAAAATTGAGGTTCTCAGTTACACTTTGGCCAAAAATGCTTAACCCCCCCTCCCAACATAAAGGGGACCCCTAAAAGTGCGGGCCCCAATTACTACTATTTTTTCAAGCTTGAAGCCCCCTCTCTTAACCTTTTTTTTACTCGCAGCCATTTTTTTTTGGCTTTCCTGACAAGCCCCTTTTTTTTTTTTTTTCTGGAGAAAAAACTTTTTGACACTTTAAAACCTACCTGTGATTTAAAAAAAATTGTTTTTTTTTTTTGACACATCGTAAATTTTTAAGTTGTAAGAAATTTTTTTTCCAAAATCCTTGTTTTTTTTTTTGTGAAACATCATGAATGAAAATTAAAGAAAATTGCCATTTTTAAACTTCAAACATTTCTGTGGAAGGAAGTTATTCCACACAAAATAGTTTATAACTAGCATCTATCATATGTCTATTGTAGATTGCATCATTTATTAAATGTCTTTATTTTTTATGACATTAGGGGGCTTAAAATTTCATAATGTCACTTTTTTTTTTGCAGATTTTCAGCTTTTATCCATTATTAACACGGTAGATGTGACAAATGAAATGTAACTCAACATTGATTCCGCAATTCTGACGTTTTAGAGACATCCCATATGTGGCCCTAGTGCGCTATTTGGCTCAACCCTCCAAGCCTCAAAATGGAAGAGCACGTACTGGGCTTTGGGGGGCTCAATTTCAATACAATTTTAAATTTTTGGCCCTTTTCAGGTTTGGAGACACCCTAAGGTGCTGAATTTAAACACCCCTAAAAAGACGCCGTAGGGGAAACTAAACCCTTAAAGGAGTTGTCTCACTACAGGCTTTCCGCCTACTTAAAAAATCCTGTGCTGCCAGACAAACCCCGAAAATTCAAGGGGGGTTGCTTTTTTTTTCTGCCTCTTCTACTCCCTTTTTTTCCCCCCTCCCCAGCACACAACAGCTCCCTTCTATACGCAGGGGAGGGGCAGGGGGGTTTTTTCTGCCAGAAAATTAACCCTGTGTGTGCCTCCTAATCTGCTGCAGGCTACTCACGCTAGATCACTGCCCCCTTCCCAACTCCACAGAGTCAGGAAACAGCGTGAGAGGGGGATCTTTGAGTGTGGAAGGTCTGTGAAGCCTTGTAAGCTAATAGCAGGCAGGGGGGGGGGCAAGTGTTTTTTTTTATACCCCCTGCTTAGCTACAAATCTCCATCTCAAGCAACAAAAAACAAACCCTGTCAGAACAGACACAGGGCACCTGTGAAGTGAGTTTTCTATAATCAAAAATGTGTCACTAAATACCGCAGAGCATGAAAAACCCTTAAAATTTTTTTTAAATTCCCCCCCCGATCTGTTTTTTTTTATTTGTTAGTCACAGCTCCACAACACATCATGATTTTTAAGTAACACACTTTACCCCCCTGTCACACTACTGACCACAGATACCCTCCCCCTCTGCTCTCCTAATCTGTTTTAGAAGGGAGGGAGGGGAGGGCACACACAGTGGGGCACATACAGTGGGAAAGGAATCCCT
>JAODAL010065700.1:0-18108 GCA_025379985.1 Phyllomedusa bahiana
CAAAACCCCCTAGGGGGGCTCCCATTTGTACAACTAGTTTCAGTCTTTTTTTGTGTCCCCACATAGTAGGTAGACAACCCCCCCAAAAAAATAAATAAATAAATAGATAGTTAAATAATTAGACCCTAATAAGACGGATAGGTACAGTGGGGAAAAAAAGTGTTTAGCCAGCCACCAATTGTGCAAGTTCTCTCACTTAAAAAAGATGAGAGAGGCCTGTAATTGACATCATAGATAGACCTCAATTATGGGAGACAAAGTAAGAAAACAAATCCTGAGAATCACATTGTGTGATTTGGAAATAATTTATTTGCACATTTTTCGGGAAAATAAGTATTTGGTCAATATAATAAATGTTCATATCTATACTTTGTTATATATCTTTTGTTGGCAATGACAGAGGTCAAACTTTTTCTGTAAGTATTTTCTATGTGGTTGAAATCTGGAGACTGGCAAGGCCACTCCAGGACCTTGCTTCTTACAAAGTCACTCCTTCTTTGCCCTGGCGGTGTGCTTGGGATGATTACCATACTGAATGACCCAGCCACTTTTCATCTTCAAAGCCCTTTTTGATGGAAGGAGGTTTGCACTCAAAATCTCATGATACATGGCCCCATTCATTCTTTCATGTACACGGATCAGTCGTCCTGGTCCCTTTGCAGAGAAACAGACCCAAAGCATGATGTTGCCACACCCATGCTTCACAGTAGGTATGGTGTTCTTTGGATGCAATTCAGCATTCTCTCTCCTCCATACACGGTAAGTTGTGTTTCTACCAAACAGTTCTACTTTGGTTTCATCTGACCATATGATATTCTCACAATACTCTTCTGGATCATCCAAATGCTGTCAGACAGGCCCAGACATGTACTGGGCTTAAGCAGGGGGGCATGTCTGGCACTGCAGGATCTGATTCCCTGGCAACACAGTGTGTTACTGATGGTTACGTTGGTCCCAACTGTCTACAGGTTATTCACTAGGTCCCCCCGTGTGGTTCTGGGATTTTTGCTCACCGTTCTTGTGATCATTTTGACCCCACGGGGTGAGATCTTGCTTGGAGCCCCAGATCGAGGGAGATTTTCAGTGGTCTTGTATGTCTTCAATTTTCTAATTATTGTTCCCACAGTTGATTTCTTCATACCAACCTGCTTGCCTATTGCAGATTCAGTCTTCCCAGCCTTGTACAGGGCTACAGTTTTGTTTCTGGTGTCCTTTGACAGATCTTTGGTCTTCACCATAGTGGAGTTTGTAGTGTGACGGTTTGAGGTTGTGAACAGGTGTCTTTTATACTGATAACAAGTTGAAACAGGTGCCATTACTACAGCTAATGAGTGGAGGACAGAGGAGCCTCTTAAAGAAGAAGTTACAGGTTTGTGAGAGCCAGAAATCTTGCTTGTTTTTAGGTGACCAAATACTTTCCACTGTAATTTGCAGATAAATTCTTTCCAAATCAGACAATGTAATTTTCTGGATTTCTTTTCTCATTTTGTCTCTCATAGTTAAGGTCTGCCTATGATGTCAATTATAGGCTTCTCTCATCTTTTTACGTTGGAGAACTTGCACAATTAATGGCTGACGTAATACTTTTTTTCCCCACTGTATAGAGCTGTAGATAGATGTACTGGGCCCTCTCTAATAAGTAGGTATATAGGGCCCCAAGTACGTAGGAATATAGGACCCCCAGTAGGTAGATAGATATACAGGCCCCTCTCTTGTAGGTAGGTATATAGGGTCTCCAGTAGGTATATAGAGTTCCCCCAGTATGTAGGTAGCTACATTGGCTCTCCCTAGTAAGTACACAGGCTCCCCAGTAGGTAGGTACATATTGCCTTTCAAATAAGTCGATAGGTAGGTATATATGGCCCCCCAGTAGGTAGATAGGTCTATTGTTCCCCCCAGCAGGTAGGTAGGTACATAGGCCCTCATTTGGTATGTATATATGGCCTCCCATACGGTAGATAGGTATACAGGGCCTCCTTTAGTCAGTAGACATATAGGGACCACAGAATGGTAGGTATACAGGGGCCCCCAGTAGATATGTAGATAGATATTCAGGGACACCTCTTGTAGGTGGGTATATAGGGCCTCTAGTGTGTAGATATATATGGCCAACCAGTAGGTAGGTACATAGGCTCCCAGTTGATAGGTAGGCATATACAGCCCAGTAGGTGGATAGGTATACAGGGTCTCCTTTAGTAGGTAGGTATATAGGGTACTCTCTAGAATGTAGATCTATAGGGCCTCTAATAGGCAGGCATATATGACCATCCAGTAGATAGGTGCATAGGCTCCCAGTCGATAGGTAGATATATATCTCTCCCCCCGTAGGTAGATAGGAATACAGGGATACTTATTAAAAAAAAAGGTTCTCCCCATTCCCCAGTCAAACTCCTCTTGTCCAGAGAAAGTCATCACGCCATCTGCTCAGTTACACCACTTCTGGCTTCTACTAAGCCATAAGCCTAAGGTCTGATGTTATAGGCTTATGATTTAGTACAGGCAGCGGAGGACATGACATGATGAGATCATCACATTGCATCGCCTGCTCCGCAGCATCTAGAGGGCTGAATAGCTGAATTCAGAGGATTTGCCTGAGATGCTAAATCGCTGAGTCTATGTGGCCCACTTGGGAAAATCACCAGCCTCCCCCTCCTGTGTGGCACTCTGACCTGGTGCAGCGATCCAGACACTGCCAGCGCACCAGGAATCTACCCTGTATATTGTCCCCCTCAGTAGGTAAATATGTAAATGGGCTTCCCACAATAGGTAGGTATATAGGTGCCCTCAGTAGGTAATGAAGTATATAGTCCCCCATTAGGTAGCCCCTCAGTAGGTAGGTAGGTGTATATAATGATCACTGCATCACTGCATACAACTTTGCAAGGAGGGGGGCCCCCTTGGTTCAGGTGTCGGGTCGCAAGTGCAATCACTTCGACTCCAGTAGCTACATCACTGATTAGCAAATTTCTGATTATAATATATTAGTAGCAGTTTAGCAATGTCAAACCTATATTTTGAATAAAATCTAGGCCTACTATTCCTATATAATTTATCACTAATCTGGACTGCTAGAATACTGTTCATCCTAATTTTTGCTCTGAATTTTAAATCATTTTTACTTCCCTATTATAATAGTTAATTTAATCAGCAAGTAAATGGGAAGCTCGCAGTCAATCAAATGCCCCTAATCTTATTTCTAATTCATAATTATTATTCATTGATTGAACAGCTCTCCTCTTATTTTGGTAAAATGCTCCTTTCATTTTAGCAGTAGAATCTAAAAGAACAAGACTGCTTTTAAAGAAAATGCCAGAACAAACGTAATTTCTGACACTCGCCCTACCCTGGATTTCAGAACACTTAATGATCTTTCTCTAGTCCCATTAATTATTAAAACATAAAAACCTCACTAACCTATTCAATGAAGTTGTTTGTATCATTTTATGCTTTAAAGGTTAAAAAGTCTATGCTGCCTGTTACAGATTTACCTGCCTTAGATGCTGCATAGACAACATCATGTTCATTATAAGTACACCTAATAGCGCATTTTCTTGTGTGTGGTTGTGATGTGGTTACAACTGCACCAAAACTGGACCTGATGTTTTTGTGATATGGAAATTAGTTATGCAGTTTTTACAGGTGAGACAAAAAATAAACCATAGCAAGTCATATGCGTTTTTGATGTGATAAAAGCATGCACATTTTTTTACATGTGCAGATTTGATGACTGATGTAAACACCACACTTAAAATAATGGCCATACTATGGCACCTGGTTATGTTATGGCTCAGTTTTTCACAAAATAGGTGCCATAAGTCTGCTTTAAAGGTGCATGGAGTTAACTGTTATACTTCCCATCTTCTATGTTGACTTATACATTAAAAATCATATTACATCACATGCCGTAAATGTTGAAGTATTTGATTCCAGAATGTCTAAAATATTTTTTGCACTGATTAGAGCCTGTACTAACAGTTGTCGTGGTCTCAAGGGTGCAGACTGTACACAGAGCCATGCTATGTGCATGGGGCCTTAAAGAGGCTGTCTCACAGTGTTGTGCAGTTTTACACAGGGGTTACTACCTGGCTGTGGCAGTGGGTAGAGTCGTGGCAGATAAAATGTATATTTATAGTTGCTGTGTTTCGTTATTTGGAAGTTGTGCTTGTGAATTTGTGTGCAAACACATATGGCGACCGTGCTATTCATTAGGGATCTTTTTCCAGTTTGAGATATTTTGATTGCCGGGTGCATGTAGAAGTTGAGTAGGGGGTTGGTGCGTTTTTTAGGGTTTTCTGTTAAATGGTGGGCTTTTATCTGGGCGTTGTGGTTGGTGATAAATCAGGAAGATTCTTACTAGCATTATTAGATTGATTATCTATGCTAATGGCAGTGTCGTCTATGGTTCTCTAAATTCCTGTATCACCAGACAAACATGGTTTGTCATTTCCTGAGAGAAAGCATGCCTGGTAATATATTGGGACTGGGGTAGCTGGGGACCTAATTACAAATCTTGCTGATAGATGGAAAGTCATAGCTGGGTCAACCCTGTATGTTTATGTTCAGTCTGTCTCAAGAGGATAAATAGACCTTGTTGGGTATATTAAAAATCTGCTAGGGTGGTCAGCGTTTGAGGTTAAACAAATCCAGAAGGGACAAAATGTGTGACTGTGACAGCTTGTTCTTGGAATCTAAAAAGTTTTTATTAAAATACAGAAAATAGGTACTTTCCTGCATTACTGATTTTCTTGCTGTGATTTCCTGGCCTAAGTCTATTACTATGTAGCGGATCATTATTGATGAATAAGGAGGATTTTAGTAAAAAAAAATTCTAAATATAAATATGTATTGTAGGCCTATTTTTTCTTCATGTTCCTCAAACAATTTTCGCCATTTTGCAGATGGTGCGCAAATAGTTTTTTTTCTTTTGTGACCACAAGTTCCTTTAAAGTTGATACCTGCATTTAGTGCTAACATGAGGCATATAAGGGCTTTTTTAACCCCACATGATGTAAGCACAGGGCCCCTATAGCAATCAGATTTCACATTAATAAGGAACACTAAAATGAAAATGACAAAAAGAAGTGCCTCTTCCATCACCATTATTAAAACAGGGGCAACAGCATACCCTGTAGCCCACAGCTGGTGAGGACACAAACTTTATCAAGTAGTAACCAAGAATGAATCCAAAGCAAATCCCTTTTTTGGTTTACCTGGATCTTTTTCGGGCTTCCTGTTGAAGCAGTTTATGTTTTTGTTAGGAGAAAACAAATTCAAGTGAAGGTAATAATTAATTTGGACCCATTGCTGATTGTGTAAATAAGTTTGCCCACTTCTGACAAAGACATGAAGGCGTTGGGATATGAAGATCGGCGCGTCAGGTGCGCATGTTTTCGAAGGGGGTGCCTCGAATGTGTAAATCTGCGCATCATGTATGTCGGCGCCCACCGGTGAGCTCATACTGCGGTGGTTGGTTTTGTATAAGTCCAGTGAGCCGCGCCAGTGTGTGGAGGCGCAGGTGCTGGGACTCGGTGGCGCAGAAGGCTGCGGCCTTAACATGGTGAGGCCGGTATTAGAGGAATGACGGGATGTTTTCAGGAGATATGGATAAGCATTTAAAGGGGGCGGTGACACGCGACATAATGAAGGCACTTGGCAACAGGGTAGGGTAACACATATTTGTTAAGTCATGTTGCCATTGTAGATTGCTTGGTGCCTCGTGGTTTGTCACTAATGGGAGAGATGACATACGTGGAAGGGTATGTCCGCCCCTGGCTTTTTCCTGGTCCAGCTTGTTTTGACTGAGGTGAACCCAATTCCTCACCCCCTGTGTTTGTTCAATGAGGGAGATAACATGAGTGAAGGCATCACAAGGTCACTGCAGTGTCCTGTGCTGCTCAGCAGTAATATGCTTGATTTATGTGTTAAAATAAACAGACTTGGTATTTAGGGCTTTTGTTTTTGGGGATCAGATGAAAGAAGTCTGTTGTAGTTAGTAAGATGCTAATTGACCTCTACATTAGCATCTGAAAGCTCAGCAGGGCCATAGGCGCGGTACAAGCAATGGAGCTTATGCAAATGAGGGTCAGCTCTGAACCATGGAAGTGCAGAGGTATTTCTTTCATGCTTTCTCTGTAAACTCTGAAGGGGGTGACATACCTCCTTTAAAACATGTTAGTGAATGTTTTTTTTAGCAAAATGAGTTGTCTGCAAATGAAATGAATTGAATGAAAATAAAGATAAAAATCCACAAGAGCGTATATAAGGCGATTGGATATTTAATTGTATTGAGTTGAAAGAGTGTGATCATTTATAATTAATGGGATAACTATATAAGTTAGCACAATAAAGTAATAAATGTAATTTTCGTCTCCGTGAGGCAATGGAGTATGAATTCCAATAAAAAGTTTTTGGTTTTATAGGTGGTAAAACATTATCTGAGTTTAAAAACAAATGTGCTCAAACTTCTAAAAACATACAACTCATCCACATTCACTAACTATTCGTTTGTCGCCCGGGATTAGGCGCTACTCAGGAATTGGTGATGTGTGAAGGAGAGTGCCCGGGAATAAAGAAATATCAGTAATTCAAATTCTGTATAAGCGCACTTCATCATTGGTCGGCCAGAAGAAACCAAAAACCATTCAGAATAGCAGCGAAGTTTGACCCATATAATCCTATGTGGGAGTAGTGTTGACCAATCAAAGGATAAAAGCGGGGTCTGTTCAATTTTTCGGGAATATAATTTATGATAATCTAGAGCGGATATTGGGTTGAAGTTAGCGGGGGCTTTTGCTATCCTGGCCAAGCTGTGCTGCGTGCTCGTTGGAGACAATGTGTTGTCGTTGGTGAGATGGGGGCACTGGAAAGAAGCAACTCTGGGAGTCTGGGGTGGTGGATAATTGGAATGACGGGGGTGTTCGCGGCGCGGGGGCTTTCTGGTAGCGGGTTTTGGAGTGATGTCTTGCTTCGGCTGGGGTGTGGCTGGAGTGGTGGAGTATTTGATACTTTATGTGGAGGGTTAAGTCTATTATATTGATATTTCGTATTGTTTTATGTTGGAAGGGTTTGCTGGGGGTGGGGGAGTGTGGTTGGTGCGTGTCATACTCTTGGGTTGTGTGCTGGTGGAGTTTCATTTGCGGCACTATACTTGGATAGTCTGTGCTTGGTTATGGCTTGCCCTTGTACAGGTGAGGAGTAGTGTGCTATTTGATGATAAAAACCCTTATATATGGTCAAACGGGCTACCCGGGGCCCAATATATGCGGGCCACGCGTGTGAACGGTAGCATTCACATATCTGTGCTCGCGCGGCAGTGCTGTTTCCCCTGTGGATCTGCTAGGTGATGGTATAGGTTGCCTCAACCGCTGATGGGCCGTAAGCAGGAAGTGGCCCAGCTGCACCAACTTACTTGATCGGTCGTGATGTTGGCCCTGTGTCTCTCCCAGTAAGTTCGGGCGAGGGCTCCGTATGTTAGCGCCCGTCGTGCTGCTCATCTCAATAATGTCCGCCTAAATTTGATTGGGGGTGTGCTTTGCGGCCGCCGGGGCTCAACTCACTTTCAGCGACGGTTGCGTCATGTGTTGTCTGGTGGGGTGACTGTGCCACGCCTTTTCATTGTATTGGTCAGTACGGTATCGCAGTGGTTTTAATGGGGCTAGGGCTCTACCTAGTCGGGTTGGGGTGGGGGCGGAAACGTACCTTGATGTTTTAATTACAGATGGGGATAGGACGGGTGGGCACGGGCAGGGGGCTAGAGACCTGGCAGGATGTTGCGCACTGTCCGGGCCCGGAGTCATACGCGGGGCGTGGGTTGGGCTGGGTCTCGAGGGGGTGGGTTTGGGGGTGATGACGGGTGTCATGTTGGTTTGGGGGTCTCAGTGATATATAGTGGTTGTGTTCGTTTTCTGGTTGCCGCATCGGTAGAGGAAGAGGGAAGGCTCCTACATCTCGAGTCGGGTCTACTAGATGGTCTATATTGCGTGCGGGCGCCGCGGATTGGGCCGGGGTTTGCTTGCCACACGAGAGACGCTAAAATGATGCAGAGGGGGGGGGAGGGGGGGTGGGGGGTGTAGGGTGGGGGTTTTTATCGGGAACAGGCACAACGGGAGCTGGGTGGGGGCTTGTCGGTGTCGCCTGAGGTATTTTATGGGGCAGGCACCGGGGCGCTCAGTGTATGTAGGGGCTGGTGGGGGGTAGGCACGACACTATAAATCACGAATTTGTTTTACAGGCGTTCCTGGCCTAGTGGTCTTTATCTCCTAGTCCTGATGTTGCGCCAGCGGTCTCGGCGGGACAAAACGGTTGTTAGTAGTGATGGGTGTATTTCTAAATAATATTTTCGATTCGGTCCGATAATTGCTTCGGGATGAATTGCATTAAAATACTGCGTTTTTGCCAGGCCCCGCTCAAGTGCCTGCTGGGTGATGTAGATCGTTGTTGCAAGGCTTACTTTTAATATGCAGGGGATACTTGGGTTGATCTTATTAAAGGTGGTGTTTTTGTTATGACACGCCTGGTGACTGCCGCCGCTCTTAGAAGCGCTTCAATCTAAAAATTACCCTGGGCACTTAGGAAGGCAAAATGACCAAAAAAAAACAACTGAATCGGGAATGTAGCCTGATAAAGTCACATGGCACAGCGGAAAAGCTTGGGAAAAACAAAACAAGTGGATGAGCTCAGGTGGCAACACCCGTGACTGAGTGTTGAGGGTGGGGGGGTGACAGGCAGCAAGCCACAGCACAGGCATGAGGTCAGAAAGTGGCACAATGACATTTCTGGAGTGGCAAAAAAACAAAATACAAGGAGTAGGCCAGAGGCATGGTAGAGTTGCACTATGGACAGAGTGTGTAGGTCACGGCAGGCAGCCACGCTGCAGCTTGAGGTCAGTCAGTGGCTCAAAGGACATTCTGGAAGGGTGGCAAACATATAACTGGTGTTGGCCACAGAGTGGCACATTGTTGACTGGAGTGGAGTCTCGGCTGCAGCAGCATCGAGGTGCAATGAGGGTGGCACAATGACCAGTGGGGAGGGCACGGCAGCAGCCACTGCTGCAGCTGCATGTTCAGGCAATGGCCACATTGACAATATTCTGGAGGGTGGCCCCCCACCCAAACAGGGAGTAGGCCATTGAGGGGCACAATGCAGAGAGTGGAGGTCCCGGCACGCAGCAAGCATGAGGTCAGAGTGTGCACAATGACACCAGTGTGGTGGGCATGGCAGCTGCCACAGCAAGACAAGCATTGGTCACGGCAGTGGCAACAATGACAAATTTTCTGGGAGGTGGCAACCCACAACCGGCCCAAAACAGTAGTAGGCCACTGAGAGGTGTGGCACATTGACAGAGAGTGGAGGTCACTGGCAGCAGCAGCATGAGGTCATGTGTGTGGCACAATGAACAGTTGTGGAGGGCTCGGCCAACCGCCCACAGCTGCAGCTTGAGGTCAGGCAAGTGTAACAATGTCATTCCTTGGACTGGTCGGCCCAAAAAACACCCCCAAAACAGTAGTAGGCCACAGAGTGGCTACAATGGCGAGAGTGGGAGGAGACGGCCTGCCAGCCAGCATGAGGTCAGAGAGTGGAACATGACACAGTGTGGAGGGGCACGGCAGCAGCCTCGTGCAGCAGCATGAGGTCAGACAGTGGCTCAATGACAGAGTGTGGAGGTGGGTGGCAATACCAGTCCCTGGTAAAGATGGTTGGTGGCAGATGGAGAAACTTCAAAATATCTTAGGCTTAACAATGATTTGCAAGTTTGTCGTGGCAAAATTGGCAGGTCCCATACCTGCCATGTAATCAACTAGTACTTTTGAATTATGCCATCTGATCACGAAGAAGATACTTTATCCAATACTTTTATTGCACATATATTTAATCGATAACACCAATAGTGCACTTTTGCAAAACTTTAAAATTATAAACATCTTAGTAACATATATATCAAAAACCTGCAATCTAAGGTTTAATCTCGCAGTCCAAGCTTTCTCACATGGACGCCACATCTATGTTGTTGTAATTCCTCAAGAGCTGACCTACCAACAGCTGGCTGCTGAGTTTCCCATTCGCGCCTCTGACACGATTCATTGCAACGTTTCGGGGACACGTCCCCCTTTTTTCTCAAGCGTGAGGTTTAGTCGCTACTGAACTACTTTTATACTGTTACTAATAAATTCATATATTTAAACATTCAACAATCGGATATACCTATCATACTTTAAAAACAACATAGTACATAACTATTTTATAGTCTGAGGCTGGGATATTATTATTAACAATATTTATCATATTTATTTAATGCCTATTTTTCTAGTATTTAAATAGTACCCAAAGATAGCATTCAAAAAAGCCAAATAGCTGACTAAAATATACCCAGCCTCCATCAGCAGAGGGAACGTTGGGTCTCGCTGCCTTACTGTTACATTATAAATACACCTTCCATTGGCATTCCTCATTAAGTCCTTTAGGTGACAATGTCTGAAGCCTATGTATCCAATATACCTCCCTTCTAAGTAATTTCAATTTAGCTTGTTCCTGGTCACTATCTTGCACTTCCTCAATAATGCACTAGCGTAAATCAGTCACTTGATGACAATTCTCATAAAAGTGTCTCGCTACAGTTGATTCCATAAATTTAGAGAATTTTTCGCTTTCTACCTTACTGTACTGATCTATTTTCTTTGCATATAAGCAGATCTGTGATTTATGCTCGTTGCACCTAACCCGTATCATCCTCGATGTCTGGCCAACGTATCCCTTACCACAAGGGCACTTTAAAAGATAAACAAAATTTTTCGTTGTGCAGGTAAATAAAACCTCGCACAGGTATCTGTTGGCCTGACATGGGATGTGTGATATTTGGCCCTTTGATGACAGCATGACAATTCTGGCATGATAGGCACTGGTATGTGCCCTTCCTCTGTGTGTCTAAAAATGTTTGACGCAATTTTTTCTTGCTCAGATCTATCCTATCTCCCCTATCGTTTTGCCCTGCTGGTAAATAAACTTGGGGTACTCTGAAAATAAGTGACCATACTTAGGGTCACTTTGCATTATGTGCCAATATTTACATATTGTTTTAGAAACCAATTTAGAATGACAATCATAAGTCATGGAAAATCCTAATCTATAATCCATCTTTCTGGTCCTTTTCTTTCGGACCTCGCTCCTTGTGCATTGCCCAACTTCATTACCAATCCCAAAGATAGTATCTCGCTTATAACCCCTTTCCACAAAGGTCTCGACCAGTTTCTGTTTAGCATTACGATATTCGCTATCTGATGAACAGATGCGTCTCAGATTTTTATAGGTTTTGTAGGAAGGTTAGATTAAGGATGCAGTTTGGTAATGTTGAAAGGAGGGATAATACCTTACGTAAATTATATCAGAAGAGTAGATATGATCCCGAGGTGTCCAGCGCAGCATTAGAAACATTCCAACCTTTAGTTTGTAATGAAGTAAGTAGGAAGTGGCGATCTATGGAAACTAGACAAATATCCAATATAACGAAAAAAGGAAAGGGAGGCACTTAGAGAGTTGCGGGAGGATGACAGCATAGTTGTGAAGAAAGCAGACAAGGGTGGTAGTACCGTTATAATGGATAAGGTTAAATATATGGGCATAGAGGAATCTTGACAGCTGGCGGATACAATGTTGTATATGTAGAAAGCATTCGAGGACCCTACAATTCAATCAAAAATCAAATTGATTAAGGATAATAATACGGGATGGCAGAGGAGGCAAAGAGATTGAGGGCCTTATTGACACAAAATTAGGGAACATGTTAAGGGTTGAACACCCTAGAGTCCCGTTGCTGTATTTGGTGCCTAAGATCCACAAATCCCTGACTGACCCTCCCGGAAGACCTATTGTCTCCGGGATAGGATCAGTATTTCAACCTATCGCAACGTATGTTGATAGTTTCCTGCAAACAATTGTAAAATAACTACCACGCTGTCTAAAGGAGACCAATGTCTTTGTGTCTCAAGTAAGTTGCTATCCAAGATTTGACGTTCATATGCACTATTGACGTCAAGAGTGTGTATACGAACATTCCCCATGAAGAAGGGGTACAGGCCATCAGACAGAAGCTTATTCAAAATTCTAGCCTTTCAAATAGGCTCATTGGGTTTTTGCTTCAGTTATTGGAGGTGATTCTCACCAATAACTATTTTAGATTTGGGCAAGACTTTTACTTGCAGCGGCAAGGAGTAGCGATGGGCTCTCCGGTAGCCCCTAGTCTAGCGAACATCTTCATGGAAGCATTTGAGATTGAGCACGTCGTCCATAGTGAGTGGAGCCGATGCTTAAAGCTCTGGCTCCGCTACGTGGACGACGTGTTCATTCTATGGAAGGGCTCTGAAAGTGAGTTGGAAGAGTTTGTGAGGTTTCTAAATAGTAGCCATCCTCTTATTAAATTTTCTATTACCAAGGATCCACGTAGGGTCAGTTTTTTGGACGTCTTGGTTACGATTGAAAATGCACAATTATACACCACTCTGTACCATAAGGAAATGGATCGCAATAACTTGTTGCATAATTCAAGCCAGCATGCCCCTGAGATTCGAAACGCTATTCCCAAAGGTCAGTTTATGCGGCTGAGATGCATCTGTTCATCAGATAGCGAATATCATAATGCTAAACAGAAACTGGTAGAGAAATTTGTGGAAAGGGGTTATAAGCGAGATACTATCCTTGGGATTGGTAATGAAGTTGGGCAATGCACAAGGAGCAAGGTCCGAAAGAAAAGGACAAGAAAGATGGATTATAGATTAGGATTTTCCATGACTTATGATTGTCATTCTAAATTGGTTTCTAAAACAATATGTAAATATTGGCACATTATGCAAAGTGACCTTAAGTATGGTCACTTATTTTCCGAGTACCCCAAGTTTATTTACCAGCAGGGCAAAACGATAGGGAATCACATCACCCAGTCATATCTGAGCAAGAAATATCAGCGGTCAAACAATTTGTAGGACACACAGTGGAACGGCGCACTTACCGTGCCTAGCATGCCAGAATTGTACATGCTGTCATCAAAGGCCAAATATGGCACAATCCCATGTCAGGCCAACAGATACCTGTGCAAGGTTTTTTTACCTGCACAACGAAAAATGTTGTTTATCTTTTAAAGTGCCCTTGTGGTAAGGGATACGTTGGCCAGACATCGAGGATGATACGGGTTAGGTGCAACGAGCATAAATCACAGATCCGCTTATATGCAAAGAAAATAGATCAGTACAGTAAGGTAGAAAGCAAAAAATTCTCTAAATTTATGGAATCAACTGTAGCGAGACACTTTTATGAGAATGGTCATCAAGTGACTGATTTACGCTGGTGCATTATTGAGGAAGTGCAAGATAGTGACCAGGAACAAGCTAAGTTGAAATTACTTAGACGGGAGATATATTGGATACATTGGCTTCAGACATTGTCACCTAAAGGACTTAATGAGGAATGCCAATGGAAGGTGTTATAATGTAACAGTAAGGCAGCGAGACCCAACGTTCCCTCTGCTGATGGAGGCTGGGTATATTTTAGTCAGCCATTTGGCTCTTTTGAATGCTATCTTTGGGTATTATTTAAATACTAGAAAAATAGGCATTAAATAAATATGATAAATATTGTTAATAATGATATCCCAGCCTCAAACTATAAAATAGTTATGTACTATGTTGTTTTTAAAGTATGATATGTTTATCGTTGTTGTATGTTTTAATATATGATTCTATTAGTAACAGTATATAAGGAGTTCAGTAGCGACTTAACTCACACTTGAGAAAGGGGGCGTGTCCCTCGAAACGTTGCGTGATCGCGTCAGAGGCGCGAATGGGACTCAGCAGCCAGCTGGTTGGCAGGGTCAGCTCTGAGGAATACAACGAAACACGAGATGTTGCCGTCCATGTGAGAAAGCTTGGACTGCGAGATTCAACCTTGGATTGCAGGTTTTTGATATATATGTTACTAAGATGTTTATACTTTTAAAGTTTTGCAAAAGTGCACTATTGATGCTATCGTTGAAATATATGTGCAATAAAAGTATTGGATAAAGTATCCTCTTCGTGAACAGATGGCATAATTCAAAAGTACTAGATGGAAAAACTGGCAGCAGATGTGTGGCATCAGGCGGGTGGCGGCATCAGATTAGGTGGTGAGGCATGGTAGTTTGAACCGAAAACTCATTTCTCACAGTTGGGTGAGGGCGTCATGGATGATGTTGTCTGACGGCCCTAAGGCATTGGGTGTGGTTTGGAAAATTCCTGGGCCAATACACGCGCTGATTCATCTTGAACAAAGGTCAGTCGTTCCACATTTCCCGTGGACAAGCAGGTTCTCCTTGGTGTAACGATGGCCCCCGCCACACTGAACACCCGCCTGATGCCACATTTTACTGGCCAGGGAGGAACTGTTCTTCCACTGCAAATTCAGCAGTTGCAGCCACACATCCAGTTTGGCTGCCAGTAGTCCAGGGATCTTCTAACTGGGGTGGACAGAGTGCTGTCCAATGGCCACGACCTGTTGGTTCAGGGTCTGCTCCGGGTCCTGCTGCTGGCTGCTAGCGACTGCCCTCCTCACTAGGCGGGGTGAGGAAGCTGCTCATCATGTGACTCCAGATTAGGTTTGTGCTGATGGAGCTGGTTAATGCTCCTACCCCCCACCTACCCCAGCAGCGCGGCAGTAGTACGTCAGCGTGGAAGAAAACCCCCCGGTTCAGACATTGTCAGAGGATGGACCATGCCGTACATAGGTAGCGGCCAAGGACTACGGAGGATTTCCCTATAGTATTTGAATTTGTCCTCACTCTCAGCGCTGGGAAAAAAGCTCCCTTTTTGTGACCGGTAGCGAGGGTCCAATAGGGTGGAGAGCCAGAAGTCATCCCTCTGCCGGGATGTGACTATTAGGCTGTAATCTAGCAGGCAAATCAGCATGCTTCGGGCCTTCTGCAACAAGTGACTTCGAGGGGCTCACTGCCTCCAGTCCACTGTTTACTGCCACGGTGCATTGCGGGTCATCTGCCTCGTCTTCCTCATTCTCCATCTGACCTTCTCCAGCTGCTCCCTGCTCCTCCTCTCTTGTCACCTGGGTTGAATATATCCAATCATTTCACAGACAATTGCTTTGACTCCAATTGTCCTCCTCCTCCTCCTCCCATTTCAGTCCCCCACGGACTCATGTGGCAGGGTGATGTAATCGCCATCATCTCAGTCCCCTGCCCAAGTCAGAATTTTTCAGCATCTGTTTAGGACTTGAAGCGTGGAATGAGTTATTTCATCCCCTAGTTCTGGCGTATGACAAATAACGTCGCCTCCTTGAACTGGCCTCACAAAGGAGGTGTCACACTTGAGCTGACACTGGCTGGACTTAAAGTTAGGACAGGTGAGTACTCTGTCCGCCTGGATCAGCAAAAAATCGTTAATGGCCTTTCTCTGTTTTCATACAGTGGTCCAACTTGTGCAGGCTGGGATTTCCAGACGGGTGGATATCATCACATTTCAGAGTGTGTTGGGGGAGGGCCGTTCTGCCGATGCAACTCGAGGAGGGTGTGTTCCTGGCGTTGTAGGGAATGGATGAAGTGCTTGCACAGTTTTCCTGGCCATTCATTTTCAGAATCATTCTGAAGATCGGTGGAAGACGTTCAGGAACCTTTTCCACAACCAAATTGAACTACGTGTGCTAGCAGGGCGCATGGTTGACATCCCTCCTCGGTGAGCGCGGACACTTGTTCCTCTCATGTCCGGTTATCCATGGTTGCCGATTTGATGATGGCACAGAGAAAGCCACGCATCTTTTTCTTTGCTGCATACGCGGGAGAGCTGTTCTCCCCTGTGTGACTTAGTTTTCACCGAGGCAGCAGGTTGCTAGAACTGCGTTGACACCGCTGTTGCCCTACACCATTTGGTATGTTGGAACAGTATTGTGGAGGCTGTGAGATGGTGGTTGTGGTGGAGGAGGAGGCGGACATTGGCCGCAGGAGCGCAGTTTTTGACATCGTGCAGGAGGGGAAAGCGGCGGGTTCTCCTGTCCAAGTTGTGGTTGTGCCTGGGAAGAAGCACATTCACCCAGTGGGCCGTAAAGGACATATTCTGGACCTGACCGTAGTTTACAGCTCCTGACGTCTCGCTGACGTGCACCTTGAAACAAACCGATAAGCCAAGGACTGGCCCCACCTCAGTTCAACATATTTATGAGTGCTGGTACTGCCTTTTTGGAAAAGATAATTACGGCTTGGAAACCTCTCCATCTCGGCTCGGCACACATAGCCATTAGTTCTCTGAACAGTGCAGAGTCCACCAATGGAAAGGGAGGGACTGCGAGTACCAACATCTTGGCAGGAGCACGGTCAGCTTCTGCACCTTTGGTTGGTGTGGATGCATACTGTTGTCTCCTTGCATTGCTCGCTGAACGACCTGCTGGTGCCAATGAGTAGCGAGGAGCAGGAGCATCTGCCGGGAGATGATGGCAAAGAGAAACTGCTCCCTTCTGCAGAGGTGGTGGAGCCTTGACTGGCTCAATCGATGCGATTGCCAACTGGCTGCTGCTGGTGCTGTTGCTGCGGCGGCAGGGGGACCGGCCCCACATCTGAGCCAATTTCTCCCAGGCCACCGGATGGTGCGCTGTATTTGTTGACGCAGAGACGTCGGTGCCATCGTTGCTGCCCTGGCCCACGCTCACTTTCTGCGCTACCGTTCTAATATACCCATTTTCGGCTACTCCGTGGTGTCTTAGCAAAGGAACTGCCACACCGCCCGATTATCTGATTTTCCGCAACGCCACTCCGCATGACTGATACTACCGCCGCTGCCTCGCTAGAGCCCCTGTGCACGCTACGTTCTTGGACCTCGAAGCGGGTTTTTTTACCCGTGGCCGCTTGGCTCCCGGACATCACACTGCTGCTTCCCTGTTGACTCACGGCCACAACTAACCCACTTGTGGCTGCGCCGCTTGCATGACGTGCAAGCTGACGCCCTCTTCTCCTGACGATGTTGAAGCCCGTGCTTCACCCGGCTCCCAAGTTGCGGTTCGGCTACATCATCATCTATTTGTGTTTCATCTGTCACTGCTGTTCATCATCACCTGGTCTTGGTTATGCGAGGCTGACCCCTACACAACATGACCTCCATGCCATCTGCCACTTCTATACTTTGCGCCTACTGCAAGATGCAGGGGATATTTGGGCCCATTTCTTCGCTGCATGTCGCTGCTGGACTGCCCTCCTCAAATTGTTCATCCTCGCTATAAGTGGGTGAGCCCAGACCAATGTAGATTTTTGGCTGAGGGACGGGGGGAAGAGGGGGGTTGAGGACAGGTGAGGGCGTGACCCCCCCGGGCCATGCCAACTTAAGGGGGGTGTTTTTGCGTTCCCACCGATCTTGGCTGGGGTTTTTTTAGTGTCATTGGGGGGAAATGGATGCCTAGTCAAACCCAATCAAAAAAAAAAACCTTTTGGGTTTTTTTTTCAAACACGGGGGGGCCCCCTAATTGACAGCCAGTTGTGGGGGTCCCGGTGACCCCTGCGCGTTCCCCTTGCTGTGCTGCGACCCCGGGGCTCTCCCGGGAATGTTTGTGCCCCTGCCACTCCAGGGGAAAGTGCCACCCCTCTGTTACATACTGTTTGTTCTAAAAAAGTACAGACACTGTTTTTAAAAGATAGTATATGATAAATACAACCCTGTATTTGATCCAAAAACCCAGTAACAAGTTGGGAACCTTGGGGGTATAAATTTGGCTAACAAAAAGGCCCGGGAAAAAATTTACTTTATGTGGCCCTTAAAAACCCTGTGTATTTTCGAATTAAAAGCACAAAAAAGGCTTAATTAACCTTCGGGTATGAATTAGGGGTACAGGCAAATTTCTTCTTTGGCGGTGAAAAAAAAAAAGTTTTTTTTTTATAAAACAAAAGCAAAAAACCTTTTAACCCCTGGATTAAAAAAAAGGGAAAAGAAAAAAGAGCCAAAAAAAAAAATTTCCCGCTTGTAGCGTGTTTAAAATGGGTTTTTTATTTTTACGGGACAAACAAAAAAAATTGTAATTTAAACCCTTGGTTATAAATTTTGCTACAGGCAAAATGTCTTTTTGGCGGTGAAAAGAAAGTTTTTTTTAGTACCCAAACAA
>JAODAL010065701.1:0-18107 GCA_025379985.1 Phyllomedusa bahiana
GAAAGCATGATACAGAAGCTAATGCCCAAGTACGTCATATAGGTATTTGGCATATAAAATAACAAAAAACAAGCCCTTAAACAGCTCCATCAAGACAGGAATGAAAAATTATAGTTCTCAGAATATGGCGATACAAAGATTTTCTTCTATTTTTTATGTTTTTATTGTGGAAAACATAGAAAAACATAAAAAATATATCCTTGCTTGATTATACTTGGCTCACAAAAATGGCATCCGATACACCACCAAACATGTTATGCCTAAATGTAAAGATTTCAGTATTTACAAGTAGTAAGACATGTCATCAATTCAAGCCACATTAATATGTAATCAGTAAACTTGGAATAGATTAAGGTGACATACATAATGTGAATAGGAGTGCTATTCCAGAAAAGGGGATTTCTATAGTTGCTTACACAGGCAGCATTTCCGGTTTCTTGCATAAATGGTGGAAAATGCTGCAAAAATTAATTACAGATACAACAGTTTTAACCACACTTTAGTTTATGAGAAAAATATTGTTGATACATTATGCGCTACACATCAGATTTCAGCTGCGCCATTTCTTTGGTGTTGTTGTAGCCTATTCTTTATATGTATGACAAAAACTCAGCGTAGTTTGCGTCAGGCACAATACATATGAATGCGCCTAAGTTATGCGCCTAAGATATGCTGCTCTATACAAGGCATACCACACACCAGATTTATGAACCCACTTATGATAGGTTCATATATTCGGGTGCACTATACACTCATTAAGGGAGACATGTATGAAAGGGGTTTTTTTCGTGTAAAATACACCAAAAGTAAGCGGGCTGTGATGTATAACGCGTCAAACAAATGTGTTAGACACATTGTTCACAAGACTTGACACTTTTTAATACGCCTAACATGTGGGGGTGTTCTGGGGGCGTGGCACACCACACTTGTAATATTAGTCACTTATATGAATGTGGATCAGCACAACTAGGTGCATTACTGCTTGAACAGGCAGACCTATTTTAATGTGGTCTGCCAGAGTAATCAAAGTGGAGCTAGTTTTGCCATTAGAGCAAAACATTTCCATTATTTCTCAACTTATACCAGTGCAATAATCAACAGTAATTTATGATAATTATCAAACTATATAGAATTAAATTATTAAATTTAATAAAAAATGTTATCATAAAATTAATATAAAAATATATAATATCCCAAAAATATAAAAATATCTCCTATAAAATGTATTTAAATTTAATAGAATCTAAAACTAATTTTACATTAAAGGGGTTTTGCCACGAAGTAAAACTGACGTGGGAAGCTTGCAAATTAAATAAAAAACATTTTCACCATTCATTATTATTAAAAATTCTGCACCGTTTTTGTTTTAGCTGCTCCTTTAGTGATCCATTGTTTACAGCTCATCCCCAGGGGATACGACCAGGACTGAGGAGCTCTCAGCCCTGGTCAGACATGCTCAGACATCACTTCTCCTCTCAGGCAGCTACTGAGTGTTCAAACCCCAGGTGCGGTCATTCTACTCCTGTCCTCTGTACTCCTTAGTAATTCGTCAAAAAGTGTAAATAAAAAAAAGAAACCTCAATGAGGTCTGTGCATTGATAAAGAGAAAAAAAACAACACAGGTTAAGTTCCTGCAGGTATTTGAACCTAGGACCCTTGTTCCTGGAGGCAAAAACTTTACCTCTCAGATACTCACAACGCTTTACATAAACAGACCTTTCATTGACTACAGAGAGGAAAGGCCTGGTGATGTCATCCTGCTGGGTCACATGATTTGCAATTCAAACAAATCACACACGCCCCCTTCGGAGCACACAGAGCTGAAGAGCTGGATACAGGAGGTATGAAATGAGATTGTGATAAAAACCCCTTTAAATAACCCATTGATAATGTTGTTCAGATTTTTTAATTTTTACTACATTAAATTTGAAATGTATTTTTGCTGCTCTCACCCTTTATTCTACATACAGCAAGAGCCAGCACAGCACTGCACAAGTATTGCTGGGACCTTTGGTCCACTAAGCAAGATCAGTCCCATAGTTTCTATTCACTGACATGCTACTGACTTTTATTTCCAGCCTATCTATAGCCTTTATACATGTTTGGTGCATTACTAATGCGCCTAAGTTCCATAATGCGCCAAACACACAGGCGAGGCGCAATGAACTTTAGAAACCATTTATGAATGCACAAAAACCACTTCCATACATTCATACATTATACACTGAAAAAAAGATGCGATAATTCACTTTGAAGCGCTTTCTTTTATACATGTTTCTCTTAATGCGTCTTAAAACTTTCATGGCGGCGCCTCTTTTCTGGCATGTCACCCTATGGGCTTTTTTGAAATGTGACATAAACATGAAAATTAGGCTTGCACCGGACATTTCATTCAGAGCCTCCTTTGCAGATTCTGTAAAAAATGGCAGAAAAAACAGAACAGCATGCTGCACCTTTTTTTTCCATTAACCCCTTCCCGACATTGGGCGTATGCATACGCCCTAGCGGGAAGTGACTTCCCGCAAATGGAGTATGCATACGCCCTGGCGATCGCCGGGCTGCGGGCGAGCCGCGCGCGATCGCGGCATGGACCAGGGGTAAATTCCCGCAGGCTTCATGCCCCATCACCCCCGGCCGGAGTGAGTCCGGCCGCGGGTGAAAAACGACATCATTACCGCAGCCTGTCATGGCCGCGATAATGATGCCGCAGGCAGGGGAGAGAGCTCCCTCTGCCTACGATCGGCGAGGCAGCGGCACGATCCCGGCTCGCCCGTCTCCTACCAGACTCCCCGGATGCTGTCTGAATGCATCGGGTGTCTGGTGACGTACCATGCACAATGCATTGTGGGCATGGTGTCACTAGTTGCCATGGCGACCTATGCACAGCATAATGATTGCTTTTCCCCAGTGGGGATTTGCAGTTACAAATCCTCACTGGGGAAAATTAAAAAAATGTGAAAAAGTAAAAAAAAAAGTTAAAAAAGTTAAAACACAAACAAAAAATAAAATTAAACACATACACTCCCCTTTTCCTCTTTACAAACGCAATCGCCCAAATAAGATCAAAAATAAATAAGTACCCATTTTTGGAAATCACCGGGGGCGTAACGATCCACCCTATAAATCTGTCATGTTAATTAACCCGTATGGTGAACGCCGTAAAAAAACAAAACAAAAAAAACAGTCACAGAATTGCGATTTTTGTGCATCCTGCAGCACATTAAATGGAATAAAAAGCGATCAAAAACTCAAATAAACGCAATGTTGTACCAATTAAAACGTCAGTTCATCCCGAAAAAAAAGTTCTTACACGTTCTGTTTTACGGAAAAATAAAAAAGTTAGGGTTTTCAGAAGACAGCGATGCATAATATTATTTAACACAATAAAAAAAATATTTTTTTTTTAAAGTGCTTCCAAAATTAAGAAAATATTTTAAATAGGGTATCGCCGTAATCGTTATGGGACCTGAGATTTAAAGCTAACTGGTCATGGATACTGCAGGGTTTGAGTGCTGTAAAAAATAAAATAAAAAACACTACTGGGGAATTGCAGTATTTTCTTCCCCCTTTCCCTTTCCCAAAAAACGGATTTAAAACTGATCAAAAAGTCTGGTCCCCTCAAAATGATACCAATAAAACGTCAACTATCCCGCAAAAAACAAGCCCTACACAGCTCCGTACACAGAAAAATAAAATGTTATGGCTCTCAGACTATGGCGATGCAAAAAAACGTGTTTTCCTTTTTGAATAAAAGTGTTTTTATTGTGTTAAAAGCAGGTAAAACATAAAAAAATACAAATTTGGTAACGCTGTAAATGTATCGCCCTGCTGAGAAATACTAGCAGGGTCAGCTATACTGCACGGTGACCGCTGTTAAAAATAAAAATAAAAAACACTACCAGGAATGCTGTATTTGGTCAAAATGCCTCACAAAAACCTTAATAAAAAGTGATCAAAGCGGTTTAAATGCCCCCCAAAATTTGGTACTAATAATAAACGTCAATCACCACAAAAAACAAGCCCATAATCAGCCCCGTATACAGAAAACTGAAAACGTTATGGCTATCAGAAACAGGAACATAAAAGCTATTTTTATAGGACCTATTTCTTTTGGGTGTAAAAGTAATAAACATAAAAAAACTTATAAAATCTATATCATTGCAATTTTTACCGACCCCCATAGTAAAGTATCTGTCATTGATACTGCACGGTGAACGCTGTAAAAATTTAAGCCCAAAAAACAATGGCGGAAATGCGTTTTTCCCTCATTTTTTATAGCCCAATGCAAAAAAAAACTTTGGAACACCTGTGCACCCAAATGTACAATAACAAACCCTGATGAGATCTATGAGGCGTGCTGAATCCAAAATGGGGTGACTTCTGGAAGGGGTTTCACCTGTTTGGTATTTTGGGGGCTTTGTAAATGCGACTTTGGCCCACCAAATCGCGTTCAAAATCCAGTAACACTCCCTCCCTTATACGCCTGGGATGCCCCAAACAGCAGTTTACACCCAAGTTGGGTATTTCGAAATTGGAAAAAATTGCGTAACAAGGTTTGGGTGTTTTTTTTACCGATGCCTTGTAAAAATTAAAATTTTCGCTAAAATTTCAGATTATTGGAAAAAATGTTTTTAAATTTTTACGGCTAAGTAAAAATTTTTGACACACTGTGGGTCGATATGTCACTACAACCCTTGGTATATTTCTTAGGGGTGTAGTTTCAATTTGGGGTATTTTTAGGGGAGTTTATTAATTTTTAGCACCTTAGGGTGTCCGCAAAACTGAAATGGCCCTAAATAAAATCGTAATGAAAATGAGACCCCAGAGTCCAGTAGGTGCTCCTCCTATTCTGGGCTTGTGGTTGAGCCAAATAATGCACTAGGGCCACATATGGGAATCTCTGAAAACGGCAGAATTGGGGAATCAATATTAATTTGCATTTCCCTGATCACATTTACCGTATTCTTGTGAATAATGCCCTAAAAAATTGAAAATCTGCAAAAAAAAAGTTAAATTTTTGAAACTTCACTTCCACTTTGCTTTAAATTCCTGTGGAAACACTTAATGGGTAATAAACTTCCTAAATGCGGGGTTTTTAATACTTTAAGGGGTGTAGCTTCTTAGATGAGGTCATTTATGGGGGTATCTAACATACAGGGCAATCCAAAGTCACGTTAGAACTGGATGGTCCCTAAAAAATGTGTCTTGCAAATTTTGTTGAAAATTTGAAAATTTTCTAAAATTTCTAAGCCCCTAATGTCGTAAAAAAAAAAAAAGACATTTAAAAAAAAATTTGGCAAACTACAGCAGACATATGGTAGATGCAAGTTATAAACTATTTTGATAGGAATAACTATATGTCTTACATGCAGAAGTTTTTTAATTTTAAAATTTGTAAATTTTTTACGATTTTTTGATATTTTTAACAATTAAACAAGCATTTTTTGGGGCCAAATTTCTTATTATCTTAAAGTATTAATGTGTCACGAGAAAAAAAATCTTGAATCACATGGATAGGTTAAAGTGTCAAAAAGTTATTCTACATAAAGTGACACATGACAGATTTCAAAAATGGGGCTCTGTCAGAGAGGCCAAAACTGGCTCCGGCGGTAAGGGGTTAAACAAATGGACACCACAACAAGAATCAGATGGATCCAATGGGATCTCTCAGGTGCCATTGGTGTTCATTATGAAACGGATCCGGTGCCACCTATGTGATGGAGGCTTTAAATGGAACGTCCGACGAAGATTTGAGCCTGGCCTTCGTGTAGGCATATTATTATCAGTAGTAACAGAATTGGTTAATCATGTAAGAATGGATAAATATGTAATAGAGCTTAAATTGTCTTTTAACATATTGCAGCAGCATGGCAAATTGGGATAAAATAGCAAGAACAATTCTGATATATTTGGATTTGTGGTGGTACCATTTGTGTGGTACTGCTGCATAGAAATTTCAGCTGGGGGTAGTAATGCTGCGGGTAAATGATAGCAAACCCGGGGGAATTATAGTTTTAATGAATGGCAAAGTGCTACAGAATATGTTAGCACACTATGTACTGTAAATAATGAACAATTGCTAATATTAATTATTCAGCGATCAGTCATATTTTCCAAAAGAGGGCAAGAAACTAGCCAAAAACCTAGTCCCCCAATACTCTTTGCCTTATTAAAGATTAAAGAGATCCTGTCACATAGTTTATGCCCCCCTTGCTGAGGACAGCACAAGCTAGTGACAGACATACTGTTTCCAGCGCTGTGTCCCTAAGGGCTTGTTCACACGGAGTTTACACTCCGTGTTACAAGTGCTTTAAGGATCCATCTTGGGGTCCGCACTGTCGGTCCCCAAAACGGATCCAAACAATTAGCAGTGAGATTAATCACTGCTGTCTATGGCGAACACGGAGCGGAGTTCACATGAGGGATCGCCGCTGCGTGTTTCAAAAGCGTAGCTCGCCCGTTTTAAAAGGGAATTGACATGCATTCTTTTCAAGACGGACCCGAGCGGCGCTTTTGAAACAGCAGGGGGGATCCTCATCTGAACGCCGCTGCGTGTTCGGCTAGCAGTGTGATAAGTCACTGCTGATTGTTTAGATCCATCTTTGGGGACCGACCGTGCGGACCCCAAGATGGATTTTAAAAGCGCTTTTAACATGGAGTGTAAAACTTCCGTGTGAACAAGCCCTTATTCTGTAAAGAGGCTGGAGTTTTAGATCTTCAGGCTTGTTTTCCCTCTTTATATACCAAACCAAGTTAGTTCAAAAAGAGCAGCCATATATGAACAAAATTTTAAGATTATTCCAATGCTTTTCTCAATATAATACTCAGATTTACCAGGATAGTGGATGATACGTTTAATGCTTGCACATGAGGATGGGATGTATAATATGTTTAATATATGCTAAAATATGCACACATGATATATGACAGCTCTGCAGACCATATCGCCTTTTCATGTTTCTCTTATACTTACTCACTTGGATAGAATTTTTGGAGTAACGACGTACATGACATTAGAACTGAAGAAAATAAACAATGCTAACCAGACTCCTTCATCCTGTAGACAAATAAGCCCTCAAAACATAATTGCATTGCATGGAGGGTGGCATGATTTTTTTTGGAAGAATTCCGACAGTACAGTATTATGACCAATATAAAATCATGTCGATCAATAGGGCACAATGAGATTGCTAACTGCTCTGAAAATGAGTTCATATTTTAATTTCAACTCAATTGATTTTCTGTAAGCTGTTACAGCTACTCTAATAAAGTGCATAAATAATGGAGCTATAATTCAACGTATAAACTCTATACAGTTACTTAACGTAAAGGGAATGTGGCATCAGAAATGACCCATTGTTTATTTATATTAAATTTTTATGTTAAATGTAAGAACTGTTGGTGATTTACTTTTTTTCCCCTCTAACTGTTGTATACTGAAACAAAAATCCTGAAATCCTGCAGCTTTCAATACTGAGCCTAATAATAGTCTGAAGCTTTCTGTTTTGTAGATATCACTTGCAGTATTCTCCTGATTATCAGTACAAGCAGGATTACTTTGTAAGGTCACATCAAGGTATATAGATAACACAGGATTCACCATTCACAATAGGAGATGGTCACAGCTCCACCTCCTCTCCTCCTCCTCCCTGCACAGTGACTACTTCCCATGTCACAAAGTATGACTAGAAAACTTTCTTCTAGAAGTCAGTGAGTCAGCCCTTGTTCACAGACTAATATGGACTACATTTATGTGGCTGCCGGAAAGCATATTTCTAAATGCAGTTTATAGCAGCTCAGGCCAAATGTCTGTCTGCAAAATCATGTGCAGAAAATAGAATAAAAAGTCTACAATTAGAAAAAAAAACAGATAAGAACAAAATAATATGTATTAGTATCAGGTGTTAACTAATAAAAAATGATAGGAAAATACTTTTGGGTCTAGGCCAGAAAATTTTCTAGACCACCAGAAAGGCCAGAAAGTTTACCCCCCCTCCTAAATTCTTCTGAGAGAGTCCCAGAGGGCACCACAAAGGGGTCCCTTTCCAGTGCCTTTTTTTTTGCGGGTTTCTTTAGAGGGGGTTTTTAAATCCCCTTTAATTGGCCCTGAAAAGTTAAAAATATAAAACTACCAACCCTTTCCCATTTTGGCTCCCAGCTACAGATTAAAAGTGGTTTTATAAAGAAAAAATTTTCTGCCCAGTTTATGAACACAAAAAAAAAAAAAATTGTAAAATCGGTAAAGGGCAGCACCCCCCATGTGGAGAGAGAATTGTGCTAAAGTGCAATTGCACAGGCTTCCCCCGGGGCTAAAACCATTTGTTCGCATTCCTCCCAGCAGCCCCCCCGGGTTTTTTTATGTTAAACCTAAAACCCTGAAATTTAGTTTTTAAAAGAAAACTGACCCTTTTAAAAAGTTATGTAAAATTTACACCCGAACCAAAGTTTTCTTTGAAGCATTTTAGGCAGATTTAAAGGGGGTTTTTTCCCCACGTTTGAATGTTGACGGGGGATCCCCCAAAAATTTGGGAAATTTAATCACTTTTCAAAATATATTGTTTACAAAAATTGCAGTCTGAGAGAGCTACAGGTTTCCTTACCTGCCTTAGTTACTTAAAAGCTTCTATTAAATACGACCTACAAGAGCTCCCCGGCTGGGTTTTGCGCAGAAAAAACCATTTCTTATCTGATAAAAGGGGGAGCTGCAGAAGCTTTAAAGGCACCGGGTAGAAAATGTTGTGTTTTGTATACAAAATTTTCCACAGTTGAAGGGGTAAATTATTGATTAGATCCCGCTTTATCGATGACAGAAAAAATGAAAAAAGTTTTTCAAGAGGCTGTGAAAAAGGGTTTGTTTGCCCTTTTGGGTATAAGAATCCACTGTTTTTAAGTTTGATTTTTTGAGTAAACTTTTTCCACACACACCCCTTTAATACGGGTTTCTGTTGCCTGGCGTGTCTCTCTCTCTTTTAGCCTAGTGGGCTTGTTTACAATCCCTTTTTTTTAACAGAAAAAGGCATGTCCTGGAAAAAACCCCTTTAAGGGGGGGGATAGCCTCACCCCTAGTCTGGAACCCCGGTGTTTTCCTTTACCCTACAGTACTGTATGCATTTTTTGCGGCAAATGAAAAATAACCTTTGTGGAACTAAAAAAAGCTTTCGGGTTTGGGTAACTTTTCTTTGGGATACCAAAAGATTTTCCCCCATATAAAAAGGAGCTAATACTGTTTTATAATGTAAACCACAGCACATATGGGGAAAAAAATCCAAAAATATAGAAAATTTATACATTTTTAATTAGGATTGTGTACACAATAAACATTTGGAATCATTGTTTTTTTTTTCCCTTTTAATTTTGCCGTGCTGTTTTGTAAAAGGGTTTTTTAAAGCCCAATTTTTTGGGACTAAACCCCTTTCCCAAAATTTTTTGCTCCTTTAAATAAAAAAGGTTTTTGGGGGTTTTTTAAGGAGTATCCTATTAATGTTTGCGATATTCCTTTACTTTCAACTGTTCCCCTTTGGGTCCCAGAAACTCTGGGTGCTACGAAAATGTACATCTTTTGGTTCATTTTAACTTCTAAGGGGAAATCCAATACACAAGAAAAACCTTGTATTGAAATTGGGGTCAGATGTAAAATTTAAACAAAATACCACCTGGGAAAAGCCCCCCAAGAAAGGGGGAAAAGATAAGGATGAATAGCAAATTTGCCTGTTGAGCATCCTTTCCATTTTCCGGGGTGGTAAAAAAATTCAATTGATCTGGGGAGCCCTTTTTGCTGGAATGGGTGTTGAGGTTATACCACTTACAGTGTACACACGGGTTTTTAAAAAAGAAAATTTTTCTTTTTTTTGGGTTTTCTATAAAAATGACATTGTTTTAAAGCCATTGTTTTTTTAATGTAACTTATTTTTTAAAGCCAAATTTTGAAGAAAAACATTTTTTTTTTTAAATTAAAATTTTAAAAATTAAAAAAATTTAAAGAAGTGCCCTGGGCAACTAAAAATTCGGTGCACATCCAAAGAAAAATAAAATACCTCTTATACTTTTTGATTTCATTTTCTTGCATTTAATAAAATTTTTTAAAATCCACAGCCCACCCTTTCCCCTGCAAATTTACGTCAATTTTATACAAGCCCGTGGGATGAAGGGCAAAAAACAGGCATTCTGTCTGCTGTTGGCAGATTATAAAGGGTGGGGCTGAAAGAAAAGAAAACAATTTTTCTAAAAAAAAAAAAAATAAAAAATTGTTACATACAAAAATTTAAACGTCGGGCCCAACAAACAGAAGCTTTTGGTTTTTGGAGAAGCATTACCCATTATATGGTGAAATAGCATAAATGCACTCACACAGTATCATAAAAATAAATCTCTTTTCAAACTAAGCAGTTTCAAAAAAACACCGGGCCCTAATGTAAAACCTTTATAAAAAAATAAATTGGGGTCTTCAGAAAATTTACAAAAAAAAGTGGCCCCTTAAATAGCAACTGTTGTTTACCACCAAAAGGGGAAATTTCCCGGGAACGAAAAGTCCCCACAACCAAAAGTCCATATCAAATCACTTTTTACCAAATAAAAAGCTTTTACCAAAAAAAATTTATTCCCAACTTAGATATTTATTTTTAAACCCCAAAAAATGGTATGTTGACAAGTAAGTCCCCTAACTGAAACACTCACCAATAAAAAAAACATAGACATAGGGTTTTAAAGCAGTACTATACAGTGCCTTGTGAAAGTTTTTGGGCCCCCCTTTAACTTTTAAACCCCTTTGCCCCCAAAATTTCAAGCTTCAAAATAAAAAATTACTTTTTAATTTTTTTGGTGAAGAATCAACAAAAAGGGGGGAAACAACGTGAAGTGGAACGAAATTTTTTTGGAAAAATTTAAAAACCTTGAAAAAAAAAACTGAAAAGTGAGGCCTGTAAAATTATTTCCCCCCTTAAATTAAAAATTTTGGGTATCGAAAAACCCCCTTTTGCGGTTTCAGTTTCAAGCCCGCTTGGGGTATATCTCACCCTCTTTTGCACATCGAGAGACGGGAAAATTCTTCCCCAAATTCCCCCCTTAAAAACCAGCTGGAGCTCAGTGGGGGTTGGGAGGGAAAGAGCGTTTGTGATCACATTTTTTCCGCTTTTTTCCCCCACAGATTCCAAATTGGTTTTCAGGTCGGGCCCGGGGGGAACTTTGGCCATTCAAACGCGGGATACGTTTATTTGGTAAACCCTTCCATTGTAGATTTTGTTTTAAATGTTTGGGATCATTGCTTTTTTCGGAAGATAAATCCCCCCCTCCCAGTCTCAGGCCCTTTTGCAGACTCCACGGGTTTTTCCCCTTTCCGAATGTATTTGGCTCCTAAATTTTTTTCCCCCAAAAATTTTTTTAAACCATCTTCCCGGCCCTGCGAAGAAAACCCAAACCATGATGCTCCCCCCCCCACCATGTGTGAAAAGGGGGGATGGGGTGTTCAGGGTGTTGACAGTGTTCCCTTTTGACGCCAAACATATCGTTTTGAAATTTGGGGCCCAAAAATTTTTGGGATTTTGGTTTAAATCTGAGCAAAAGCACCTTTTTCCACATTTTTTTGGTGTCCCCAGGGTGGCTTGGGGCAAATTTTAAACAAAAATTTTTTTATGGAAATTTTTGGAGAAATGGGTTTCTTCTTGCCATTTCTTCCATGGGGGCCAAAGATTTGTGCAGTCTACGACCTGATTGTTTCTATGGAAGACCCCTCCCCCCCCAAAGCTGTCGTTTCCCCTGCAGTTTTTCCAGAGTGATTTTTGGCCCCCCTTTGGGCTGCATCTCTGACAGTCTTCCCTTGTTTGAGAGGGAAAGTTTAGGGGGACGGCCGGGTTTTGGGAGAATTTTTGCAGTGGTCGAAAACTTTTTTCCATTTCAATATGATGGGTTTTGCCCCAGTGCCCCTTTTGGGGAAAATTTTAAAAAGTTTGGGAAAATTTTTTTGGTATCCAAATCCGGCTTTAAACTTCTCCACAACATTATCAGGGACCTGCCGTTGTTTCCTTGGGTTTCAAATGGCCCCCTCCCTTTTTAAACCAAAACTCTGACACTATCACAGATCAGGTCCCTTTTTATACCAGAATTTGGGAATCCCACACTTTGGAAATTTTTTATTTATCGTCATCAGTCATTTGGGGACAAAAATTGGATCATTCAGAGATCCTCACTGAACTTCCGGATTTGAGTTTGCTGCATTTGAAAGTAAAAGGGGCCGAAAAATATGCACCCCCCTTTTTTTCAGTTTTTCTTTTTTTTTAAAAAAAGTAAAAATATCCAAAAAATTTTGGGTTCCCATTTAAAAATTTGGGGCCCCACTTGTTGAATATTCACAAAAAAAAAAAAATTTTATATCTTTAGGGTTTAAAGGGATTTGAAATGTGGCAAAAGGTTGAAAAGGTAAAGGGGGCCAAATACTTTCGAAAGGCACGTAGGTTCCATCAGGAGAAAAGCTTTTGGTTTGGGCAGAAATCTTTTAAGTGGGGGCAGCTGGAATTTTCCATGAAAAAAGCGTTAGGTTGTGGAGGGGAGAACAAAAGCGGCTACAGCAGGCGAGTGGGTGCAAAACAAACTTCAAATTCCACTCCCCCCCTATAGCTGCCCCCCAAAGGGGAAATCTAACTGAAACAGTAAATGGCAGAAAAAAATTTCCCCTACTGAGATCAAAGAATGCCCTAAAGATATTAATCAAGTTAAAAAAATTATCTAATTCATTATTTGGGATACGTAGTCATTGCACATATTCCATTGCCGTACATAGCGACAGGGGGATCATGGTTAGGTTTAAAAACCTGGACAACGGGAGAAAAAGAGGCACACCTAGGGGGTGGACAAACCCCTTTAAATTGGGCTTTTTTCAAAGCATTTGGGGGCCCCTGGGAAGGTAAAAAAACCAGCTTCCATTCTTTTTAGTAAAAAAGGGGTAGGGCTAGGAGTTTCTATTGTTTTTCCCAACTAATTCTGTGGGAGAGTAATAGAATTAAAGGGGTTTTAAATGCAGGGTATAAATGACCCAAACCCCCATGCTTTCCATATCCGGGCTCATCTCCAAATTTAAAAAAACAATAATTTTCTGTTAAACCCAGACAGATTCTTTTTTTTTTATTTTTTTTTAAACTCAGAAGGTGGTTTTAAAAGGGCCCTGTCCCGAGAGTTTTATGCTGCCTTTTAAACTTTGAGACGGTGTGGGTAAAGGGAAAAATAGCTGGGTTCTGTGATATAAATTTTTCACAAAAAATTTGCGATATTTGGGTTTTGGGGGTTTAAATTTTTTAGGATAAACAAAAAATTTTTTTAACCCTTTTTTTAAAAAAAACTAAAAGGGGGATCCAAAAACTTTAAAAATGCATATGTCCACGGTTCAAAGTTTCAGCACTTTTTGCACAACTTGCGATTTTCAACCAAAAATTTAATTCCAAAATTTACAATAGGTGTTTTTATCCCAGAATTGCCTAACAACCCTTAGGGGATTTTTTTTGAATTTTGGGGTTTAAACAGTCCCCCTCAAACATGTTCACAAATTTTACATTTATGAGAAGAGGGAAAGGGCGAATTTCTCAAAAAAATTTATTTTGTTTGACTTTTTCCTTCAGGGTGAAAACGAAGGGTTTAAAAAAAAGCTATTTCCCCCCGCACAGAGCCTGCAGGGGGCCGTTTTAACGGTTTTTGCCAGCTTAAATAAAGCCGAGGGGCTTGGTTTTAAATCCCTTCCCTAAAAAAGTTTTTGGTTTTTAGTAAAGACAAAAGCATATGACTTTCCGCCGGCTCTTTTAAAACGCTTTACATAAAATTCCCTGGCAAAATTTTTTGAGGGGAAAACTTACCCCAAAAAACTGAAACAGGAAAAGTAGCCTGATAAAGTCCCTGGGAGCGCCACGGAAAAAAAACAAGCGAGGGCTCAGGTGGCAACTCATTTAAACCACAAGGGGGCACAGTGACAGAGTGAGGAGGTTTACGGCGGAGCCACAGAGCATGAGGTTCCCGAAAAAGTGACCCCAATGACATTCTGGAGGGGGCAAAAACAGAGTAGGGCCCCAAAGTTTGGGAAAAATGACCAGTGTGGGAGGTCACGGCCAAACATCCACAAAACAGCCCCATGAGGCAGAAAAGTGGCAAAAAATAAAATTCTGGGTGGCAAAAACGGAGTAAAGGGCCCCAGAGGGGCAAAATCACACAGTTGTAGGTCACCCGGCCCGCAGCAGCAAAGAGGGGCAGACATGGCCAATGACAGAGTGGGGTAGGTCATTTTCAGCAGCCACAGCAGCAGGATGAGTCCAAGCACAGTGGGGACAAAGAAAATTCTGGAGGGGGCAAAAACAGGAGTAGGCCACAAATGGGACAATGACAGAGTTGTAGGTCACGGGGAGCAGCCACAAGCAGCAGCATGGGTCAGACAGTTGGGAAAAATGAATTCTGGAGGTGGGAAAAAAAAAGGGGTAAACCACAGAGGGCACAATCACACATGTTTAGGTCAAAACCCCAGCAGCAGCAAGAAAGGGCAAAACAGTGGGGACAATGACAGAGTGTGTAGGTTTATGGGCACACCACAAACAGCAGGATGAGGTCCCGACAGTGGGCCCCCAAAGACATTTTGGAAAGGGGCAAAAACAGGGGTAGGCCCACAGATTGGGTTTAAAAACAAAAAGTGGAAGTGGGGCAGCAGGAGCAACAGGGATGAGGTCAAAAAAGTGGCCCCAAAAGAAAAGGGGCGGGGGTGGGGCCGCAACAGAACAACAGCAGCAAAACACCCTAGGCATAGAAAATGGCACAAAAGAGAAGTGTGGGGGGGTGGGGTGCAATTCCCCGGTAAAAAATGGTTTTTAGGCAGATGGAAGGAAAAATGTCAGCAGATGTGTGGCCACAGGCGGGGGGTTTGGGAAACAAAATAGGGCCCCCGCAGGTAGTTTGAAAAAACCCCGACCCCATTTTTCCAAATTTTTTGGGAAGGCGTATTCTGATGAATCTGGGTGCCTAAGGCATTGGTGTGTTTTTAAAACCTGGGCCCCATCCACGCCTGATTCATCTTGACAAAGGTCCGTCGTTCCAAAATTTTCCGTGGACAAGGGAAGGGTTTTCCCCTTGGGGGAACGATGGGCCCCCCCGCCGCACTGAAAAACCCATTCTGATTGGCCCAAAACTTCCCGGCCGGGCAGGACAGGGTTCTCTACTGGGAAACTCAGCAAGTTGCGGCCCCACATCCAGTTTGGGGGCCCAGGAAGTCCAAACTGATTTCTAACTGGGGGGGAAAAGTGCTGACCAATTTAAACCCGTTTGGGTTCAGGGGCGGGTTTCCCGGTCCTTCTTTTGCTGCTGGGAGGTGCCCTCCCAATAAGGGGGGGAAGGAAGCCCGCTCCTCAGTGAAATCCAGACATAGGTTGCGCAAAGGAGCGGGAAATTGCTCCAAACCCCCCCCCCCTTTCCCCCACAGCCGCGGCAAATAGTACGTGAGCGCTGAGAAAACCCCCCCGGGCCCCAAAACCTGTCCCGGAGGGGGGATGCCACACTAGACAACGGCCAAATGACTAAGGGGGGATTTCCCCTATTGTAATTTTAGTTTGTTCTCCCTCTCAGCAAACTGGGAAAAGGGTCCCATTTTTTGGGGCCGGGAGTGAGGGTCCCCCAAAAGGGTGGGAGCCAAAATCATCCCTTTTGCCGGATGGGGGACTATTCGGAACCTGTCCCAGCCAGGGAAATCAGCATGCTGTGGGCCATCTGCACAATTTTACTTTCCCAAAGGGCTTCGCCCGCCTCCTCTCCAAATTTTACTGGGCCCCGATGCTTGCGGGATTTTGCCCCGTCTTCATCCTCATCCATCACCCTCCTCCTCCTGCCCCCTCCTCCCTGTCCCCCTGGGGAAAAATCCAACCCCAATTTTAAACCAATAATGCTTCCCGCCTACAATTCCACCCCCTCCTCCAGTTCATTTCCCCCCCCCGGGCTCATGGGCCCCGCGAGATGTAGTCCCCCACGTCCCCCAGTCCCCCCGCCCCCAAAAGATTTTTCAGCATCTGTTCCAGGGCAGAAAGCAGTGGAAAGCGTTTTTTATCCCGTAAAAATCCGGCGACTGACAAATAACGTCCCTCCTCGAAAAGGCCCTCCAAAAACGGCAAGGGGGCACGCATGACTGCCACTGGCTGAAAATCAAAGTTTCACAGGGGATACTCCCCTTTCCCCCTTTGGGTTATCAAAAAATCGTTAATGGCCTTTCCTTTTTCAAAACAGTCGGTCCAAACAGTGCAGGGTTGGGAAATTTAAAAGGGTGGAAAAAATCGCATATCAGAGTGTGTTTTGGGGGAGGCCGTTCCCGCCGCTGCAAATCAGGGAGTTTTTTCCCGACTTTTTAGGAATGGATGAAGTGCATTTCACATTTTCCTGGCCATTTTTCAAATCTTTCTGAAGATCATTGGGAAAACTTTTAAAACCTTTTTACAACCCCGATTGAACCGGCACCAGCAAGGGGGCATGGGCTACCCTCCTCGGTTTCAGCGGGACACCCAAAATTTTTCCCCCCATTGTCCATTTCCCCCTGGTTTTCCGATTTTTCAGTTGGCGCGGGGAAAGCCACACATCATTTTCTTGCTGCATGACGCGGAGCCGTTTCCCCCCTGTGGGGACTTCGTTCCCCCGAGGGGAAGGGGGGCCCGGGGTAAAACCCGCGTGACACCGCTGGCCCTACACAAAGTGGTTAAAGAGGAACAGTACTTGGGAGGCTTTAGATGGTGGGGGTGGTGGGGGGAAAAAGGAGGGGGAAATTGGCCCAGGAGCGCATTTTATAAAATGGAGGAAAAAGCGGCGTCTCCGTCCAAGTTGATGGGGGTGTGCCTGGGCAGGAAGCACAACACCCAAATGGGCCCCTAAAGGACATGTTGGCCCCCGGGCCCCTAGTTTTCAGCTCCAAAGGGGTCTGCGCTGGCCCTGCACCTTGGGAAAAAAACCAAAACTCAAGGACTGGCCCACCCTCTGTTTTCAAATTTTTTGGGGAAGGGGGGTTTACTTGGGCCTTTTTTTTTAAAAGAAAAATTTCGGGTTGGGGGAAAACCCCCACCTCGGCTCGGCCACCGGCCATTCTTCTCTGAATGGGGCAGAGCCCCCCCATTTGGAAAGGGGGGGACTGAATACCAACCCAAATTTGGGGCAGGAGCACGGTTTAGCTTTACCACCTTAGGGGGGGACCATACTGTTGTCCTTTTGCAATCGCCCCTTGAACGACTGCTGGCACCCAAAAGGTAGCGAGGAGCAGCCCGCGTCCCGGACCAGGAATGATGGCAAAGAGAAACAGCTTTCCCCTTTTCAGAAGTTGGGGGAGCCTTGACGGCCCGCAATGGCAAAAGCGTGCCACTGGGGCGCCGGGTGCTGCCTTGCGGGCGGCAGGAAAAAAACCACCACAATCGAAGCCACCTGGGGGCTCCCAGGCCACCGGATGGTGACGCTGCAAAGGTTTTGACGCAGGGCCATGGTTTCCAACCCTTAGCTCCCTGGGCCCCGCTTCACTTTTGCCCACAAAATTTTTTACATATACCCATAATTTGGCCCTCCGGTGTCTTAAACAAAGAAACCCGCCCACACCGCCGAGTAGCTGATTTTACCCAAACCAAAATGCTCCCCCACGAGTGACCCCCCAAAAACCCCCCGCTGCCCCTTTGCGAGCCCCTGTGCCGCTAATTTTTTTTGGGGCCCGTGAAGTGGGTTTTTTCCCACCCCTTGGGGCCCCTTGCTCCCCCCCTCCCCACGCTGCTACCCCCGCGACCTCACGCCACAAATACCCACTTGCTGACCCGCGGGCCCCGCCTAGGGGCAAGCTACCCGCCCTCCCTTTCTCCTGACGGATGAAACCCTTTCTTTTTACCCCCGGGTCCCAAGTGCGGTCGGCTTTCCCTCATCTTTGATTATTTTTTGATCTTCAAATTAAAAATTTCCCCCTCAAAAGGGCCCTTTGGGATGGGAGAGGGGTTTACCCCTCACAACAAAACCATCCCAATTGGGGCCCCTGGGCCCCATCATACTTTGCCGCCTACGCAAGAAGGGAGGGGGTATTGGCCCCATTTCTTCGTGCCCCGTAGCTGCAACCGTCCCCCCTCAAAAATTTTTCATCCTTT
>JAODAL010065702.1:0-18107 GCA_025379985.1 Phyllomedusa bahiana
GAAACCTAAAAAAATGGGGGTTGAAAGACTCCTTTTTCCAGCACTTTTTAAATGGGGGGGTCATGCAGGTTTGGGGCTCATGCTGTGGCCCAGGACAGGTATAGTCAATGTCCAGTTCAACTAAAATGGTGGTTGAAAGACTCCTTTTTCCGGCACTTTTTTAAATGTGGGGGTCATGCAGGTTTGGGGCTCATGCTGTGGCCCAGGACAGGTATAGTCAATGTCCAGTGAAACTAAAATGGTGGTTGAAAGACTCCTTTTTCCGGCACTTTTTAAATGTGGGGGTCATGCAGGTTTGGGGCTCATGCTGTGGCCCAGGACAGGTATAGTCAATGTCCAGTGAAACTAAAATGGTGGTTGAAAGACTCCTTTTTTCCGGCACTTTATAAATGTGGGGGTCATGCAGATTTGGGGCTCATGCTGTGGCCCAGGACAGGTATAGTCAATGTCCAGTGAAACTAAAATGGTGGTTGAAAGACTCCTTTTTCCGGCACTTTTTAAATGTGGGGGTCATGCAGGTTTGGGGCTCATGCTGCGTTCCAGGACAGGGATATTCAATGTCCAGTTCAAGTAACATGATGGTTCAAATCATACTGCCTTCTGTCACTTTTTAATTTGTGGTGATGCAGGTTTAAGGGTCAGGCTGTGGTACAAGACAGGGATAGTAAATGGTCTGTGACTTTTTTTCTGTGACTTTTATAACCTAAGTGTGTTGCCTAAGATGTAGCACGTATCCATTTGACTGTTGTGGATGTTAATTTCAGCTTCTCCAGCCTTGTTTGGGTGTAATAATGAAGGTGTTGTTGCTCTCCCATAGACTTTAATGGTCATTGCGCATAATCGATGCTCACTATCGAAAAACCTTATCGATAGCGGCCGACTATCGACTATCGATCGATCTCGATAGCCAACTCAATCGCTCAACACTAATTGTGACTAAAAACACTCCTACAAAACCAAGACCCAAAACCATTACTACTTAAGGCTCAAATAATCCTGCCAGACCCTGACCGAACGCGACCCCCACATGTGACTACCAGCTGTATACAGGCTCTGATTACATATACCACCGCCATACAGGGGCCATATAGTGGTAGATACAAGTTGTATGTAGACTCTGCAGACATATAAGTGATTACCCTGCTGTTACATATAGTAACTCACCGGAGACGTCTTTTCTGATCAGCGTCATTCGCTTTCCCTTTTCTTCTCCATCCGGTTCACACCTTCATGCTGATTGCTCCCGGCCAATACTCGTCCCTGAGGATTTGGACACAAATATCTTAGAATCCTCACATTTCCAGCAACTCCTTAATTTTAGGTATAGCAGTCCCCTCAGTTAGGTATAAGGGCACTGAAGCAGTATATGGGGCCACAGGCAGGTCTATGGGGCCACAGCGGTATATGGGGGCCACAGGCAGGTATATGGGGGCCACAGGCAGTATATGGGGGCACTGAGGCAGAATATAGGGGCACTGAGGCAGTATATAGGAGCACTGAGGCAGGTATATAAGAGCACTGAGGCAGGTATATAGGGGCACTGAGGCAGTATATAGGGGCCACAGGCAGGTATAGGGGGGCACAGGCAGGTATAGGGGGGCACAGGCAGTATATGGGGCCACAGGCAGGTATATAGGGTCATTGAGGCAGTATATGGGGCCACAGGCAGTATATGGGGGCACTGAGGCAGTAAATGGGGGCACAGGCAGTATATGGGGGGCACAGGCAGTATATAGGGGCACAGGCAGTATATGGGGCCACAGGAAGGTATATAGGGTCATTGAGGCACTATATGGGGGCACAGAGGCAGTATATGGGCGCCACAACCAGGTATATAGGGGCACTGAGGCAGTATATGGGGGCAATGAGGCAGTATATGGGGGCCACAGGCAGTATATGGGGCCACAGGCAGGTATATAGGGGCAACAGGCAGTATATAGGGGCACAGGCATCATATGGGGGCCACAGGCAGGTATATGGGGCCACAGGCAGTAAATGGGGGCACAGGCAGTATATGGGGGCACAGGCAGTATATGGGGCCAACAGGCAGTATATGGGGGCACAGGCAGTATATGGGGGTCACAGGCAGTATATGGGGGCCACAGGCAGGTATAAAAGGGCACAGGCAGCATATGGGGCCACAGGCAGGCATTATAGGGCACAGGCAGGGATATGGGGGCCACAGGCAGGCATTATAGGGGCACAGGCAGTATATCGGGGCACTGAGGCAGGTAAACGCTATAAAAATAACAACATTAATACTCACCTTAACTCCCCCGGCGAGCACGCTCCGTCCTCTTCAGCCCGCGCTCCTCCGGCAGCTCCTCGGGCGCACGGCCTATGACGTGCTGTGCGCCCGAGGACAGGCAGCGTTGCGATGACGTGATGTCATCGCGACGCTGCCGGCTGAGGCGCACGGGCCGCGCGGCGGTCCTCAGCGCTGTGAGGACCCGGCAGCCTCGCGGTGTAGGACCTGCGGGTCCGACACTGTCTGCGGGGCAGGGAGCGCTCGCTCTCTGCCCCGCAGAAGCCCTCAGCTGTGTGTGCGTCCAGCGGACGCACATGTAGCTGTAGGGCAGGTCGGTGCTCCAGGCCCAGCGCAGAGGCCTGGAGCCCGGGAGACTCGGGGCACAGGGGGTTTTATTCGGGGCCTGAGCCCCGAATAAAACAGCCTAGCGATGCCCCTGGTGTACAGGTTGTATAACCGTGTAAATTTGGTGTGCCCTCAAAATAACTCAACACACAGCCATCAATGTCAAAACCTCTGACAATAAAAGTGAATACACCGCTAAGTGATTACTAGGAAGTGACGGCTCAGTAAATAATATGTGAGGGACTCGAGGGCCTATTTATGGCCAAGCACTCTTGATCAACAATACTGTAATTAGTTTAAGAGGGAGTGAGCGTCCTACTTAGGTATGCGATGGGATGTTCTTGCCCTGGGAAAGTACTGCACCCAGTTCCACATCAGACACATCTGTTTGCACAATAAATTATTTTTTAAAGATAGAGTAGATCCGTACTGGCCTGTCACCTAGAATGCCCTCTCTGCCTCTGGGTTTCAAGTGACTATGATAGACTTACTGTGCCGTGTCATATCTGTTAGGGGTACTGCTATACTAGCAAAGTTCTGAATGATTCTCCAATAGTACCTCACAGTACCTAGAAAGGCTCTCACCTGTCTTATTGTTGTTGGTAGTGGCCAGTTCTGTATAGCCTCCGCTTTATTGATCTGAGGTTTTATAACACCCATACCTATTACATACACCGGGTACCATGCTTCTTCCAGGCCCAAGGCACACTTCTTATGGTTTGCCGTTAGCCCTGCCTAAAAAAATTAAGTACGGCCTGTACCTTGGGTAGATGGCTTTCCCAGTCCTCGCTTCATATAATGATGTTGTCTAGATACGCTGACACATAACAATGATGGGGTTTGAGGATGCCATCCATTAACCTTTGAAAGGTTGCCGAAGCCTCATGCAAACCAAAAGGTAGACAGACATACTGGTAAAAACTGTCTGATGTGGGAAAAGCCATCTTCTTTTTGGCCATCAGCACAATAGGGCTTGACAACTTGCTTCTTGACTCCTCAATCAACCTGAGGTCCAATATTTTCTTGACCTCCTCATCTATAGCTCATCTGCGAGTTTCTGGGACCCTATAAGGTTTCAAATGAACCTTCACCCTTCAGTCACAATGTTATGTTTTATGACATCAGTACAGCATGACATAAACGTACGTCAACGGTTGGGAAGGGGTTAAGCTGGTTAGAGGCATGACCTCATGTGGTGTCATGTTTGGAAGGGGTTAGAGGCATAGCCTGGTGTAAACATGTCATGTGTTTGGGCAGAGCTCACTGCCTGGGGACCTCTGGAGGTATTCTGTTTTATCTGGCAGAAAGAAGTCCTGTAAGCTGGGGTGTTCATGAATGTGCCTTGTTTTTTCAGCACCTAGTTTGAGATCTGGGAAACTCTTTGTCATGTTCCTCAAGTGATTCCTCAACAAGTTTTGTAATGTGGAGGGATGTGCTATCCTGCTTATAGAGGCCAGCAGAATTAAGGAACATAATTGTCACTCTAGAAGCTTCGCAAAACCCTGACAATGTATAGTAAAATGCATGCAGTCCTGGCCACATGGCAAAAAAGTGGTGATATTTGGTATCTATGGAAGCAACCTTACTACAAAAAGTGTAGGTGAAGCCCTAGTCTAATTGTTGGCTATAGCTCTTTCAGTCTTCTGTCTGTTTCAGCTGGTAAGAGAAGCCCTAAGCTTCTAATATGCTATTTACATTTCCAGGAAAAACATAGTTTATTAGACCTTTCTTCAGTTGAATGATTTGTTTAATTTGGTAGTGATTCAGGGAATCCATTGATGTTCATTAATATATATGGGCTCTCAGTAAATACTGGTTCTCCATGTGGAGAAATACTTGGTAGGGAGTCTTTAAAGCTATTTTACATACATATATATGGATACATGCAGTATATAAGGGCATGTTTGTTAATGCATTATCATTAGTCCTTAAACAGATATTGAAGTGAGTGAGGAAAGAAAATTAGAAGACTAAGCCTGACTTCATTGGTGGTTCACTTCATACATAACATTGATCTGATAATGAAGGAATGGATAGCATTCCCTTGATAACCTGCTTTTTGCTTCCTCTTTTCCATTATCTGCTAAAGTAAAATGTACTAATGGCCTCATAACTTCTCATTATTTATTAAAGGAGAGCACTAACTGAGAGGATAATTATTTTCGGGATTTTTAAAAAAAAAATTAATTGTTCAATGGCAATGTAATGCATGCTTTCTGCAATGGCCTATAAAGTTCTAAAACTTGAGTTGGAAAAATATGGAACTATATTATCCATACTAATTATTATTATTATTATTATTATTATTATTATTATTATTATTATTATTATTATTATTTGTTTTAAAGTGCTATTTATTCCAGGGCGCTGTGCATTCGAGGCGGGTTACAGTGGGGGAAAAAAAGCATTTAGTCAGTCACCAATTGTGCCAGTTCTCCCACTTAAAAAGATGAGAGAGGCCTCTAATTGACATCACATGTAGACCTCAACTATGAGAGACAAAATGAGAGAACAAATCCAGAAAATCACATTGTCTGATTTGGAAATAATGTATTTGCAAATTATGGTGGAAAATAAGTATTTGGTCAAAAACAAAAGTTCATCTCAATACTTTGTTATATATCCTTTGTTGGCAGTGACAGAGGTCCAAAGTTTTCTGTAAGTCTTCACAAGGTTGGCACACACTGTTTTTGGTATGTTGGCCCATTCCTACATGCAGATCTCCTCTAGAGCAGTGATGTTTTAGGGCTGTCACTGGGCAACATGGACTTTCAACTCCCTCCACAGGTTTTCTATGAGGTTGAGATCTGGAGACTGGCTAGGCCACTCCAGGACCTTGAAATGCTTCTTACAAAGCCACTCCTTCAATGCCCTGGCGGTGTGCTTGGGATCATTGTCATGCTAAATGACCCAGCCACAGTTCATCCTCAATGACCTTGCTGGAAGAAGGTTTGCACTCAAAATCTCACGATACATGACTCCATTCATTCTTTCATGTAGACGGATCAGTCGTCCTGGCCCCTTTGCAGAGAAACAAAATATTGCCGCCCCCATGCCTCACAGCAGGTATGGTGTTCTATGCATGCTACTCAGCATTCTCTCTCCTCCAAACATAACGGGTGACATGTATGAAGATCGGCGCGTCGGAGCTCCCGTTTTCACCAGATCGAACGTGAAAGCTGCGCCTCATGTATGTCGGCGCTCGAGGTGCGCTCATACATGTGGTATAAAGTCCCCTGCGCCTCGCCAGTGTGTGAGGCGCAGTGCGGGACTTAGGCGCAAAAGGGACTGCACCTAAGATTCACCACCCGAGGAGGTGTGCTCATACATGCGGTGAAAAGCTCCCTGCGCCTCGCCAGTGTGTGAGGCGCAGTGCGGGACTTAGGCTCAGAAGGACTGAGCCTAACATGTATTCCGATTCGAGACAGGCTGGAAAACAGCGAGAAATCATTAAACATGTTAGTGAATAGCAAAAAGAGTTGTAATTCAAATGAATGAATGAATAAATAGAAAAATCAAAGCTGTCTAAAAGCGATTAAATGTAGTGAAAAAGTGGATCATTTAAAATCAAAGTGAAAATATATAAGATCGCTAAAGAAATAAATATTAGTTCTCAGCTCCATGAGGCATGGAGTATGAATCAAAAAAAATTGTTTTTATTAGGTGTAAAACATTATCTTAAAAAGAGCTCAAACCTTCTAAAAAGATACATAAATAAAATCACTAACAAAAAATCAACAATGACGCAACATCATTAATTACGATATAGAAAATTGCCGGGAAATACAGTAATTAAAATTCTGTAAGCGCTTCTAATTGGTCGGCATAAACCAGCCAATCAGAATAGGAGCGACAGTGACCCATTATAAGCTATGGAGAAGTATTGACCAATCACATGAAAAGACGGGAAAGTTCAAAATACAGTAAAAAATGCAGAAAAGAGCTGATTGGCTGAACTTGTGGGGGCTTGGCTATCCCGGCCAATCAGAGCGCGAGCTACTTTGTAGCATTGTAGTCTATGGAGAGATGGGGGCAATGAAATCTCAGTGCCGTGCGGCGTGGAGTATTAGTAAGTAAATCGTTTTAAAAAGAGCTCAAACCTTCTAAAAAGATACATAAATAAAATCACTAACAAAAAATCAACAATGACGCAACATCAGGAATTACGATATAGAAAATTGCCGGGAAATACAGTAATTCAAATTCTGTAAGCGCTTCTCATTGGTCGGCATAAACCAGCCAATCAGAATAGGAGCGACAGTGACCCATTTTAAGCTATGGAGAAGTATTGACCAATCACATGAAAAGACGGGAAAGTTCAAAATACAGTAAAAAATGCAGAAAAGAGCTGATTGGCTGAACTTGTGGGGGCTTGGCTATCCCGGCCAATCAGAGCGCGAGCTACTTTGTAGCATTGTAGTCTATGGAGAGATGGGGGCAATGAAATCTCAGTGCCGTGCGGCGTGGAGTATTAGTAAGTAAATCGTTTTAAGTGTAAGGCCGTGTTCACACGGCTTATTCCCGACGGATTTGTGAGCCGTACTGAGCGCACAAATCCGCCGTGAATAAGGGGCGGGACGGGGGCGGGGCTGTAGCGCGGCAGGGGCGCCGCTCCCGGCCCCATAGACAATACATTGTTTACGGCGCGTACGCGCCGTAAATAATGTGCATGTCACTTTCTCCCCCCGCGGCGGATTCGCCGAGCGGGGAGGAGCGACGGATTCCACTGCTCTCATTGAGAACAGTGGATTACCGTAATTGCTGCCGCGGATTGGCGCCGTACTGAAGCGCAAATCCGGCGCGCAGTACGGCGCCAATACGTGGCAGAATAAGCCGTGTGAACGAGGCCTAAAACATTCTCTGTAAAAGAGCGAAAACCTTCTATAAACAAACATAAATCAAATCACAAACAACGCGTTTGTGGCCGTCACCGGCGCAACATCAGGAATTGGGAAATTGAAAATTGCCGGGAAATACAGTAATTCAAATTCTGTAAGCGCTTCTCATTGGTCGGCATAAACCAACCAATCAAAATAGGAGCGACAGTGAAACATTATAACCTGTGGAGAAGTATTGACCAATCACATGAAAAGGCGGGACAGTTCAAAATACAGTAAAAAAAGGCAGAAAAGAGCTGATTGGTTGAGCTAGCGGGGGCTTGGTTATCCCGGCCAATCAGAGTGCGAGCTACTTTGTTCCATTGTAGTCTATGGAGAGATCGGGCAATGAAATCTCTGCTCTCAGCTCCGTGAGACATGGAGTATGATTAAAAAAATCGTTTTTATTAGGTGTAAAATATCATCTGAAAAAGTGCTAAAACCTTCTAAAAACATACATCAATCAAATCCATAACAACGCGTTTGTCGCCGTCACCGACGCTACATCAGGAATTGGGATATTGTAAATTGCCGGGAAATACAGTAATTCAAATTCTGTAAGCTCTTCTCATTGGTCGGCAGAAACCAACCATTCAGAATAGGAGCGACAGTGAACCATTATACCCTAGGGAGTAGTGTTGACCAATCAAATAAAAAAAGGCGGGACAGATCAAAATACAGTAAAAAAGGCATAAAAGAGCTGATTGGTTGAGCCCAGGCGGCAGATATGAATCCACCAATCATATGTAGTGCGTCTATTTTGAATGGAGAAAGAAGGGCGCGATAGAAGGGCGCCCTAAAAGTTATTACTATCTATGGGAAATATTCTAGTACTGTGAATGGTTGGGGGGAAGAGGGGCTCGTCTTGCTTAGCCAATCAGCGGGTGAGCTACTTATCTTATAGAGTTCTAAGGGGAAAAGAAATGCAGAGCGAGCTCTGTTTGTGATTGGCTAAGTTAAAAGAGGCGCGATTATTTGGGCCAATGGGAGAGCGACGCTCTTATGGGTTTTCTAATGCAATCTATAATAAAACTGTACATGGCAGAAATAAACTGATAAGACTCCCGAAGTTGTGCCGATGTGTATATAAAATGAACAATAATATGGGGGTAACGAAAATAAACAAATAAAAATGAATTCAATGAGTTAATATTTATTTCTTTATTTTCGTTAGCCAATGATCAATAATATGGGGCTAACGAAATTAAAGAAATAAAAATTAATTTATTGAATTAATATTTATTTCTTTATTTTCGTTAGCCACATATTATTGTTCATTTTATATACACATCGGCACAACTTCGTGAGTCTTATCATTTTATTTCTGCCATGTACAGTTTTATTATAGATTGCATTAAAAAACCCATAAGAGCGTCACTCGCTCTCCCATTAGCCCAAATAATCGCACCTCTTTTAACTTAGCCAATCACAAACAGAGCTCGCTCTGCATTTTTTTTTCCCTATAGAACTCTATGAGATAAGTAGCTCACCCGCTGATTGGCTAAGCAGGACGAGCCCCTCTTCCCCCCAACCAATCACAGTACTAGAATATTTCCCATAGACAATAATAACTTTTAGGGCGCCCTACATATGATTGGTGGATTCATATTTGCCGCCTGGTCTCAACCAATCAGCTCTTTTCTGCCTTTTTTACTGTATTTTGGCACTGTCCCGCCTTTTCATTTGATTGGTAAATACTACTCCATAGCTTATAATGGGTCACTGTCGCTCCTATTCTGATTGGCTGGTTTCTGCCAACCAATGAGAAGAATTACTGTATTTCCCGGCAATTTTCTATATCCCAATTCCTGATGTTGCGCCAGTGACGGCGACTAACGCGTTGTTAGTGATTTGATTGAAGCATGTTTTTTGAAGGTTTTAGCTCTTTTTGAAACATACTCCATGCCTGACAGAGCTTAGAGCTGAGATGTATTTCTTTTGCGATCTTATATATTTTTCCTCTAATTTTAAATGATCCACTTTTTCAATACATTTAATCGTTTTTAGACAACTTTGATATTTATCTTTATTAATGAAATAATTTTAGAGACAACTCTTTTTTATTAGTGTACTGTTGTAACAGTCGACCTAGAGCACATCTTGCCCTATTCCATTACGTTCTCGCTTCACTTCACCTCCTCAGGCTTAGGTAGACCACATTCAACTAGGTCTGGCTGTCGGAGCTGCAATGCGCCTAACTTTGAAGACCCGCGATCATGCATGCCTCGGAGTATTCGAAAGTGCCGCATCCCGCCCCAGAACACCCACACCGCGCCAATTGCACGCCCCTTCATGTTAGGCGCAGCCAAAAGTGACGAAGGTTGCGCCTAATATCGCATCCCTGCATCCGACAGGGGATTTGGATCGGGTAGGTGCAGTTTTCACCAGAAAACAGGCGCAACTCTTGATCATACATGTCGCCCAACAAGTTATGTTTCTACCAAACAGTTCTATTTTGGTTTCATCTGACCATATGACATTCTCCCAATACTCTTCTGGATCATTCAAATGCTCTCTAGCAAGAGAAGGGCCCGGACATGTACTGGCTTAAAGGGGTTATGCCACGAAGTAAAATTGACGTGGGAAGTTTGAAAATTAAATAATAAACATTTTCACCATTCATCATTATTAAAAACTCTGCACCGTTTTTGTTTTAGCTGCTCCTTTAGTGATCCATCGTTTACGGGTCATTTCCAGGGGATACGACCAGGACTGTGAGCTCTTCAGTCCTGGTCGCACATGCTCGGACATCACCTCTCTTCTCAGGTAGTTACTAAGTGCTCAAACCCCGGGTGCTGTCATTCTATTCCTGTCCTTTGGACTAGTTAGTAATAAGTCAAACAGTGCAAATAAAAAAAAAGAAACCTCAATGAGGTCTGTGCATTGATAAAGAGAAAAAAAAATCCACAGGTTAAGTTCCTGCAGGGATTTGAACCAAGGACCCTTGTGCTGTAAAGCAAAAATGTTACCTCTGAGCTACAGTGTAGCTACTTACAGTTTTACACATAAACAGAACTTTCTTTCACTAGAGAGAGGAAAGGCCTGGTGATGTCATCCTGCTGAGTCACATGATATGCAATTCAAACAAATCACACACGCCCCCTTCTGAGCACACAGAGCTGAAGAGCTGGATGCAGGAGGTATGAAATGAGATTGTGGCAAAACCCCTTTAAGCATAGTGTGTTACTGATGTTAGCCTTTGTTACGCTGGTCCCAGCGCTCTACAGGTCATTCATTAGGACCCCCATCTGGTTCTGACATTTTTGCTCATCGTTCTTGTGATCATTTTGACCCCACGGGGTGAGATCTTGCGTGAATCCCCAGATCGAGGGAGATTATCAATGGTCTTGTACAGGGCCGCCAATAGGGGGGTACAGGCACTACAGGTGTATGGGGCCCAGCCAGAATGTGAAGCAGGGGGGCCCACAGTCACCGGCAGGTACCGCCCCCTTGCTCCACACTAATGAAAGGGAGAGCAGTCCTGTCAGAGGGGGCACAGCTGCTAGTGAAGCTGTACATAACATAGTCAGTGTGACTTACTTCAGCTGGAAGCATCCTGTGTACTGAGCAGTCCGCCCCCCCCTCTCCCTGCCTGGCGGCAGGCAGATCAGTGACGTCATGCCCACAGCCAGAGGGAGCAGGAGGGAAGGACCGACTGCTTCGTGCACAGGATGCTTCGAGCTGAAGTAAGTGACACTGAATGTAATGTAAAACTAATGTGTGCTGCCTACTCCACCTGCAGCCTGGCCCCCTATTTTTACCATAGGGATGCAAGGCCAGTTTCCAGTTCTGTGGGGCCCCAATCAAGGCTCCTAAGATTTGTGGGGCCTTGAGCAGGGCCCCATAAATCTTAGGAGCCTTGTTTGGGGCCCCACAAATCAGGGGGCCTTTAGTGGGCCCCACAAATCTTAGGGGCCTTGATCGCGGCCCCCAAATCTGAGGGGCCTTGAATGGGGCCCTATAAATCCCAGGGGCCTTGATCGGGGCCTCAACATCTTAGGGGCATTGATTGGGGCCCTGCAAATCTTAGGGGCCTTGATTGGGGCCCTGCAAATCTTAGGGGCCTTGATTGGGGCCCTGCAAATCTCAGGGGTCTTGAGCGGGCCTCTCAAGCCTCCTGGGACTTGTGGGGCCCCGCTCTAGGCCCCTGGGATGGGTAGGGCCCCACTCAAGTCTCCTAAGAGTGGTGGGGCCGTGCACAAGGCTCCTAAGATTTGGGGGCTCCGATCAAGGCCCCTGGGATTTAAAGGGCCCCGTTCAAGGCCCCTAGGATTTGGGGGCCCCACTAAAGTCTCCTAAGATTTGTGGGGCCTTGTGCATGGCCCCACAAATCTTAGGGGCCTTGTTTGGGGCCCCAGAAATCCCAGGGGCCTTTATCGTGGGCCCCAAATTTTAGGAGCCTTGATTGGGGCCTCCTGGGACTTGTTGGACCCCGCTCAAGGCCCCTGGGTTGCTGGGCGTGGTTGGTGGGGGCGAGGCGATGGGGGTTGGGTGGGGGCGGGGTTAACAGGGGGCCCAGGCACTTTAGCTGTAGGGGGCCCTGAAATTTCTGATGGCGACCCTGGTCTTGTATGTCTTCCATTTTCTAATTTTTGCTTCCACAGTTGATTTCTTCACACCAAGCTGCTTGCCTATTGCAGATTCAGTCTTCCCAGCCTGGTGCAGGGCTACAATTTTGTTTCTGGTATCTTTCAACAGCTCTTTGGTCTTCACCATAGTGGAGTTTGGAATGTGACTGTTTGAGGTTGTGGACAGGTGTCTTTTATACTGATAAATTCAAACAGGTGCCATTACTACAGGTAATGAGTGGAGGACAGAGGAGCCTCTTAAAGAAGAAGTTACAGGTCTTTGAGAGGAATAAATATTGCTTATTTGTATGCAAATACTTATTTTCCACCATAATTTGCAAATAAATTCTTTCCAAATCAGATAATGTGATTTTTTGGATTCGTTTTCTAATTTTGTCTCTCATAGTTGAGGTCTACCTATGATTTCAATTATAGGCCTCTCGCATCTTTTTTCCCCACTGTACATCTATAACATAGGTCTAAAGAAAGTACAGTAGCAACACTAAATGAATAACAACTGGTACAGAGGAAGAGAGGAACCTGCTGCGAAGGCTTACAATCTACATTGGGGCAGAGGATTGAGACAGAAGGTGAGGAGCAGACATGTTTGTGGGGTGGTGTAGTGACAGCGGGGTATGTAAATTCTAGGCTATCCTGAAGACATCGGTTTTCAATCTGCTTTTGTAACTAGTGAAGGTGGAGAAGAGTCTAATATGTTGGGGTATTGAGTTCTAGAGTATGGGGGATGCATAGGAGAAATCTCGGACATTGTTGTCTGAGGAGCTGAGACAGGGAGACCAGAGAAGAAGATTCTGTGAGGAGCGGAGATTTAATGAGGGAACTTATCTGGAGCTTAAGGTAGAGATGTATGGAGGAGAGAGGTTTCATGAGGGGACTTATTTGGAGCTTAAGGTAGAGATGTATGGAGGAGAGAGGTTATGGGGAGCATAGGTGTAACTTTAGGTGGGTACGGAGCGGACTGGTCCCCCCCACTTTTTTCTGGTTGAAGGACGGTCTCCCCCCCACTTTTTAGCCACTTCAATAAAAAAGAATCCATATGAAAGCATGAGAATAGGGTAAGTTGGGAGAGCAGAGCATAGAGGAGGAAGAAGTGAACCCTTTGCCCCCTATATTTCTGTGCGTCTTGGGGGAACGGAGTAGGTAGCAGCCTCAAGTGTCAGTGCAGAGTGAGAGCAGCACTGATGGGTAGAGCAGGAGTCAGCAGGGGCTGCTTCACCTATCAGAACACTGCTCACAGTCCAGCACACTCTGTATCTGGGGCTGTATCTTTCCCTCCCATTGTATACCCCTTCCCCTATGTTCAGCCCTCATCAGAGAAGAAGGGAAGCTCTTGCAGAATGCCAAATGCACCAGACCACAGGAGACAGGTAAGGAGGGGACAAGGGTACTAGGCATTGTGTGTGAGTAGAGTATGCACTATATATGTGAGATGTGTATATACATATGTACAGCCATGTGTCTAGCCATGTCACGTCTTCCCTGCACTTAAGCACCGGGGAAAATGAAAGTGAATGGGGCCGCCTCCGCAGCATTTTTGAAGTACAGACTGGCCAGCGCATATTTCTAAAACACCTGGCATATAGCAGAGCACACAGTACACCTCACTATATGCCTTGTGAACATAACTTAAGGGTACATTCATGCAGAAGATATGAATGTTGATTCTGGGGCTGAATGAGTGCTGGATCTGCCTCAGAACCGGCATCCAATCCGACAGAAACTGATTTACATTATACCCTATGTAAATTCATTGTTGTCCTTTCTATGACAATGTTTTTACTTGAGTAGTTTCGGCGCCTTCTGTCAGCGCCTACACAGAATTCTTCAAGGTGTTTTATGCACTAACAGCCCTATAGGATAGGAGGGAGAAATCTGCTCGTCATTTGCTCGTCAGAACTCTGCATTTGCTAGTGCCGAATTTCCAACAAGCAAACGACACTGTCGGTGCCGAAAAACCGTCATGTGAACCCACCCTAAGTGTTTGGTGTGGCTGTGTTCAATATACATATATATATATATTGTAAGGCCGAAGCTGGGAAGGTCTGCGATGGAGTGTATATCCCAGCCAGGTTCTGGGCGTATGCCTGGAGAGAGCAAGATACATGCCACCAAGGTAAGAAGCCTTGGTGGAGTGAAAGGCCATTGTTAAATAGGTGTCGGCAGTACAGACTGTCGACATACATTTAAGTTGTCTGTTAGTATGGCTACCAGCCATTCCCGGGTCGGCCTTTCATTGGGAGTAAGCATAGAGCAGGGTGGGTGCTTACTCCCCATGGCTCCACTCCGAGTTTTCCCGGTGGTATATAAGGTCAGCAGGTAAGCTGACTGGGCGGGTGGCATCTCCAGTCTACCTTCTGGGCTGGAGACATTCACACTGGTGGAAGCCAGTGTCTGCTACACCATCTCCCAAGGTGCTAGTGAGGGAACTACACCTGTGTATAGTAAGCGCTCAGACGAGCAGGAGTTTTGTTTATGTTTATATGTTTGCTGTGCATGTATTGCCATACGTTTTTGTTCTGCTGGTAAAATAAACACACGGAAGCAAGACACCGTTTGAACCAGATATCTGCCTCTGTCTCATGCCTGAAGGACTTGTGAGTGATCCCAGAGCTGTGCAAGCTCACAATATATATATATATATATATATATATATATATATATATATATATATACACACACAATTTCCGGGGTACCTTGTCTAATGTAGTCTCTGGGGTACAGTGAATAATGCAGTAATATCTGGGGTACGGTGTGTAAACTAATCTCTGGGGTTCAGTGGGTAATATAGTAATCTCTAGGGTACAGTGAGTAATGTAATTTCTGGGGTACAGTGTGTAATGTAGTAATCTCTGGGGTACAATGTGTAATGTAGTAATCTCTTGGGTATGGTGAATAATGCAGTACTTACTGGGGTACAGTTTGTAAACTAATCTCTGGGGTACTGTGAGTAATGTAATCTCTGGGGCACAGTGTATAATGTAGTAATCTCTGGGGTACAGTGTGCAATGCAATCTCTGGGGTACAATGTAATGTAATCTCTGGGGTATGGTGTGATGTAATCTCTGGAGTACAGTGAGAAATGTAATCTCTGGGGTATGGTGTGATGTAATCTCTGGAGTACAGTGAGTAATGTAATACATTTTTGATGCACAGTGAATTATATTATTTCTTGAGTACAATATGCAATTCATTTCTAAGGTGCAGTTAGTAATGTAATTTCTATGTCTACCATGTGTAATATAATTCATTTCTGGGGTGCAGTATGTGACATAAGTGATTCCTAGGGGTACAGTGAGATTGGGTTCTTTTATTTTCCTCATTCTGTTGTGTGTATAGCAAATTTAATGGAGTAGTGATGGGGGATGGGAGGGGTTCAGCGAAATTTGCTGCAGTGCACAACAGTGTTTATTTCCATCTAGAGGGGGAAGGAGTATAGGGGGGCTGGTTCGGTTTCATTGCCAGGGCTGCTTTTTAGTCCCAGTCCGGCTCTAAACTTCAGTAATTAGAGAGCCACTCATAACCTTACGGCGTAAGTGTTTGGCGTATGGCCTCTGCCCAGACCTCCTAGCTGGGTTAGGGAGCCGCTTCACTGCAGGGAGAGGAGGGGAGAGAAGGGAAGGAAGGGGAAGTGAAAGGGAAGGCGACTGAAGGAGGGAAGGAGGGATAGGAAGATAGGGAATGAGAGGGAAAATTGGTCCCCCCCACTTTTTGAACCTAAGTTACGCCCCTGATGGTGAGCCTTGTAGGTCATAGTTATAGCTTGAATTGAATTAGCTGGGCAATAGGTAGTCAGTGAAAGGATTAGCAGAAGGGAGAGTCAGAGAAGTAGTGACGAGATAGGTGGATAAGACTGGCAGTAGAGTTGAGGTTGGTTTGAAAGGGAGCAAGAGTGCCAGACGGGAGACTGCAAGGAAGTAATCTTCAGGTGGAGATGGCACTATTATCCTACATTCACATTACTGTTCTTACTATAGAAGTTAATATATGAATTATTCCAAAAGATTTATAAAGGCAGAACTACTAAGAAATCATTTTAAAATGCAAATGAGCTGCAAATGCATCTATTAAGAAAAGCAAGTGTTTATTCTAATCAAATACAAAGCCTACATTTTCTTATCTTTTTTTGAGAGAGCAAACAAGCTTGGACCATAAATCCATTTTCTGTATGACATTTAAAATAAGTTGTTCCTTGTTTCTCATAAGAATTTCATTATTTAAAGGTCTCTTCCCATTTTTGAATGGAAGCAGACTGGGAAATGTGCTAAAGAAACATTTAGCTGAGCATGCTGGCAGATAAACAGCCAGCCTTATAAAGCATGTATCTGCCCAGTTTACGAAAGAGGAGCCGCTCTTATAAAATGGCTCACCATTCTGTCTCATAGAGGGGGATCAAGCAGGGGACCGTTCATATGTCTTACATGGTTTGTCCAGTTTTTCTTATTGTCAAAAAATTTAGGATGGTGCTATTGGAATAAAATAAAAAATAAAATAAAAATAAAAACTCACCTTTGTCTTCAGCCCGTTCCAGCACTGCCACTGTCTGCCGTCTCATCCGGTCTTCTGTTTACTTTCTACTTTCTCTAGTTGCATCGTCACTGCGGAGGCCATTAATTGAATGTAGCGGTCACTTGCCATTGCCTGACATCATGGCTCAGAACTTTTACTTCTGCGTGGTGAAATGACATGTGACCACTGCAGCCAATCAATGGCTGCCACAGTGACGATCCGCCCGCTGAGAGTACTGACAGTGCTAGAATGGAATTGAGTACAAAGGTGGGTACAATTTTTTATTTTATTTTAATAGCATCATAATAAATGTATTTAAAGTAAATAGGAACTGGACAACCCTTTTAAAAGGATATAAAGACAAGGGATGTGCCTCTTAATGTATTAATGTATGACAACAAATATAAAACCTTAACATGGAGGTTCATTTCTCATGGATTTTCACCTTAATACAGTATCATGTGTCTGTAAAATCTTTGTGAGGCCACACAGGGTCCATTTATCAGCAATTTCTTCTCCATTGACCTTAAGAGCTCATGCAAATGAGTGAACAATGTGCAGGGAGCATGTATGGTAATGAATTTTTGAAGTCCAGTAAAGTTCAATTTGTTTTTCTGCAGGAGAGTCAAAGTCTAATGGGTTGCATAGGCAACTAATCCACTTTTACTTTGCACTAAATTTAATAAATATCCTCTAATATTGTTAATCACTTACCGATGTTGACATACCTGGACATAATAACACCATTAAGGGAATATGAAGCGGGCGCACTTGCTAGGCCCACTTCACACGCAACAGGTAACAGTGATCCTTACAGCCTGGACCTGCCACTATCAGCCAAGATAGGAGGAAGATAGGCTGCTTTACCTTTTAGACGCTGTGGAGGTTGTGGCTGTGGCATCTAAATGGATAAGGAACAGTTGTTCGGCTTGATTAACCCCCAACACACACTACCATTATGAAATTGCGTGTCTCTTTGAAGCTGCCATGTTACTGCTCCTATTACATCCTGCTATAGGCATTAATTCCTGGGAACTATGCATATAAGACATGAACAAGTTTATTAATAATCAACTAAATGACCTCTCTAGTAAGGGCTTACAATCTACAAGGTATAAAGGAAGTTGGTAAGGGTAGAAGCTGTTCATATTGTAGTGTGGTGGCAGGAGGGTTGTTCTAGGACAGCGGTGGCGAACCTATGGCACGCGTGCCCGAGGTGGCACGCAGGGCCACCTCTGCTTGCACGCATGCCAGGCTAGCCACCGCTGCCTTCCTGCACTGTCACCCGGACACCGCGCCGGGAGCACTCGGCGTCCGGGTCACAGTGTCGGACCTGGGGCCTTCGGCAGCCCGAGTCCAGCACAGTGCGAGTCGGGACCCGCTCCGGGCAGCAGTGCGATGTAATTACATCATCACGCCCCTGCCTGTCTTGGGCCACGCCCCCATAGGTGTGCCCTGAGAGTTCCTGCGCGGGGAAAGAAACAAGAGAAAGGAGCGCGAGTGGGATGGAGGTAAGGTGATTTTAGTGTTGTTTTTAAAATT